>PVLD010012308.1:0-60978 GCA_004027595.1 Dinomys branickii | reverse complement strand
TTCTGTTGTTGAGAGGATCAACTGTCTGACTAAACTTGCATGTCTGTATATGGGTCCATACATCTACAATTCAAAGATATCAATGGATAAAGCAACAACTACTGTTGAGACCATATCACCTTGTCTATAGATTAGTTGTGATTGTACTATTTTCTATGATAATGGGTGTCTGTTTGTCAATATGTTTTTGTACTTTTATGTTTCTAAAATAAAAAAAAATGAGGTAAATCTTTATAGAGAAAGATGCAGGAAATTAACAATATGATATTAGTATTTTATTTTTAAAAACTATATTTAAAACATTTGTATTTGAAGTGTATGTATCTATGTGTTTGAAAATCAAATCTCTTAGTTTGACTCCCAGATTTTACATTATTGATTGTGTAGCTTTGAGAAAGTTACCTAAGTTTTTAATGCCCCAGTTTTCTCATCTATAAAATAGAGAATAACTGTATCTTCTTTCACTGGTTATTTTAAGAAATATCAAAATGCACAACAGTCTTAGAATGATACTAAATGCTCAGTAACTGGTGGCCATCACTATGGTCATTATCACCGTGGTATAATCAACATTACCACCACCACCACCACCACCATCACCATCATCCATGGGACAAAACAGCAAAAACTAGGTGAAAACACACTAGTTGCTGCCAGTGTCTCTGGGAAAATGGATTAGGGTAGAGATTACACTATCACATTTTACTTTGTATATGACAGTATTTTTATATTGTATATGTTCTATGTTTGTCATGACTTGTGTCTAGATGTCGCCCCAATGCCTCATGCAGTCATAGCTGGGGCTTTTTTCAGAGGTGGCTGGATCTAGAATGTGTGATGCTGGGATAGATTCATGGTGCAATGCTAGGATCAAAGGCACCAAGACTAAGGGTGTGAGTGTGACCCACCCTATATAGCATGGGTAAGATATAAGAGACAGAAAGAGCTGTGGTCATCCTTGTTGCTTTTGCTACCTTCTGCTTGCCAAGAACTGTTTCTCCTCTGCCATGCCTGTCTACCCATGCCACCCTGCCTTGGAGCCAGCCGATTGTGAACTGAAATCCCTACATACTGAGCTAAATAAACCTTTCCTTCCTTAATTTTGGGTATTGAGTACTGTGTCTCAGCAATGAGAGAAAAGAAACTAAGACAATATTGGGCAGTAAAAGAAAGCTAAGAGACACTTACACTGTGGAGCAAGTAGAAATGCTGATTAGTAAGAAAAGAGAAGAAAGTAGAGCAGATGGGCAGAGAGAGACAAAGATAAGGTCCCCAGAGAGTAACTAATGAAAGGAGCGGCTCCAAAAGCTGGATGGATGCTATTCCTCATCCCAAAAGGCAAAACAGTGATTTGTTTACAGAGTCATGCTGTGTTCTTACAAAACACAGTCTTCCTAAAAAAAAAAAAAAAAACTAAGCTGGTCCAAATGGTTCTTTGTGCTCCGTAACGAAAAAGCCCTGACCAACACAAACAGCTGATTGCTATGGCTGAGATCTGAAATGTCTCCTAAAAGTCTCTTGTGTTCCGAGATGGGGCTGTAGAAGGTGATTGGGTCCCCAGGGTACTCACCTTGTGAATGGATCAATCCCTTTAGTGGGTTCATAGCTGAACCAGAAATTAGGAAGTAGGCCCTAGTTGTTGGAAGGGGATCCTGGAAAAGCTGAGGAGGCGGGTGTACGAAGGGTATATCCGTGCTGCCCACAAAGCCCTCCTTTGCATGGCTCTCTTCCTGCTTTCGCTACTTCATGGCTGCCACGCTATTCTTGCCTTGGAGTCAGCAGCCCATGGACTGAAACCTCTGAAATGGTGGTTCTCCTTTAAGCATGTGTGTCAAGTATCTTGCCCCAACAATGGAAAGGTAACTTAAATCCCTACAATATTGTAAGAAATACTTCTACTTAGAAGCAATTACAGGGGCTGGGGATATAGCTCAGTGGAATAAGCGCTTGCCTAGCAAGCGCAGGGTCCTGAGTTCGATCCCCAGTACCGCAAAAAAAAAAAAAGAAGCAATTACAAATTAAAACAGAGAGATACCAGTTTTCATCTGTGGAACAGATTATTCAGGGGAAGCAGGAAACAGTACCCATTCACAGTGTACTAATGAGCCCATATATTTGGTCAACTTTTGCAAGAGCACTTATGATTCATGAACCCACTGGCATTAGAATGGGAAATTCCTCCTTGAAGAATTTTCCTAAGAAAATCTTGAACTATTTTACAAAGATAGAATTTCTATGGTGATAACAACATTGATTATAGTGGTGAGGAAAGTACAGGCCACCTAAGTGCTCATTAGTAGCTGAAAAGTAAGTGAGACACCATGGCAGACAGGAATCCCCATGATCCCTGGCTCCTGGTTTCCAGGCCTCTGTGAAATGTCATCATTTTGAATGTGGACAGAATCAGCAACTTGTTTCTAGTCAATAGACTTCTGTCATATTGAATGGGTATCACTTGTATGATGAGGCTGCAAACAGTTATAACTTTCATCTTGCTAGCAGGTTCTCTGCCTTGCTGGCTTTGATGAAGCCAGGTGCTAACTTGGGAACAGCATGATCAAAGGAAGGAAGTTATGGGACTTCCTTCAGTGTAGCAGGAAAATTGGTATCTCAAGTCTCCTTTTTCTATTTTGAGAGGGAATTTTCCAACCCTGTCATCCCATTGGTCAAACTGGTCACATGACAATCACTAGGCGCAATGGAACTTAGGGAAGCTAGTATCTGACTTTTTAGCCACTACATTGAGTAAAAGGTGAAATAAAAGGGTTTGGAAATCATTGCAGTAAATATGACTGCTCTTTGTGGCCACCTGGACCAGGGACAATCTGCCTAAGTCTTCCCTCGCTGGGCTCTGGGCTCATCTCCTGAACCTCACCTCTGAAATTTTTGCCTTGGCTGGACTCTGACCTGGTCAGGCTTTCAGGGGCCCAGACCAGCATAACTCCTGGACCTGGTTTTCCCTTTATTCTGGACAATTATTCTTTTACATGAGACTCATGTGTCAGTCACCGCGTCCTCCCTCCATCAGAAATGTTCTCTCTCAAGTTTGATTGAGGAGATGGCTAATATTTCCTACTTGGTGTATTAGTTTGGGTTCTTCAGAGAAACAGCCAATAGAATATATGTGTGCTCGCATAAGCATATGTGTGTGTGTTCACAGTTGTGTGTACGCATGTGTGTGGAGAGACAGACGTTTTAGAATTGGCTTATGTAACTAAGGAGGATGCCTGTCCAAAATTTTTGCAGCAAGGCAGAGCAGTAGGCAGGGAACCCGAATAAGAGCTAATGATGCAATTCAAATCCAAATTCTGCTGGCAGAATTCCTTCTTGCATAGGAAAGGTCAACCTTTTTATTCTCATCAGGTTTCAACTGATTGCGTAGGTCCACCCATGATATAGCAGGCAATCTGCTTTGCTCAAAATCCACTGATTTTATTGCAAATTTCATCCAAGAACACTAGTGCAGAAACATCCAGAATAATGTTTTATCAACTATCTAGGCACTGTGACCCACAGAATGAGATCAACTGAACCTTTGCAAAGTATTCAAGTCCTACATCCCTTCTCTCTCTTCCTCCTGGGTGCTTTATACATCATTTTCCTCAGATTGTTCTTTTCTGTGGCTTGAATTAAGAGACCAGAATTATATGTAGCCAACTGGAGGTTCATTTGGCTCACACTTCTGTAGGTTCAAGGGCATAACCAAGCATATGCTCAGCCCTGGTGAGGAACAGAAAGTAATCAGCAGAAATATATGCTAGAGAAAGACGTCACATTACCAAACAGGTGGCCAGAATCAGACTGAGGTCCTACAATCCCTTGCAAAACTACACCCCCAAATGACCTAAAGACCTCCTATGGCCTCATGTTTTAAAGTTTCTACCACCTTTCCCATTGCCAAATTAGGGAACCACACCTCCAACACACGAACCCATGGGAGACAGACTTCAAACCATACCACTCTATGCTTTGTCTCTGCTTGGACTATCCCTCACCGTGAAAATCCTATCTATGTTTACAGACCTGCTATACAAGTCACTCCCTGGCTTCCTCTACACTCCAGGTTGAAATATTCCCTACTTTAAGTCCCCAAGAACAGTCTACTTTGCTAATAATGTGAACCAGGAGAGCAGAATAGCTAAAAGCAGACATTTGTTTTAAGTCCTCTGACTATACCCAAGAACTTGGAGAAATTGCTCTGAACTTCAACATCCTCCTCTAGAAGAAATAAGAGTATCTACATTGTAGGGATGTGGTGAGAATTATTGGAGATAGTGCATGAAAGAACCCAGCACGGTATGCAGAAGATGGTAAATATGCAACAAATGACACCATCCCTTCTTATTAACTAGAACTGGGGCTTTGCAGAATTGCAGAAATGCTGGGGAAGTAGCCCAAGTCTAGGTTCCCCACAGTAGCATCAGACAGGCTTGAATCAGCTGTATCATCGGGGATCCCCAGCCCTCAAACCCTTCCATCATCTTGCAGCATCTTTCTCAAGACTCACAGCACATGATGACCAGGAAATCCTCCACCCACACAGCTTCCCATGTCCTGCCACAACCCAGAGCCACCACAGGGCCTTCACAGAAGTGAAGATTAGACATAACTAATGAGAAAAAAAAAAAACACAGAGTGGGTTTTCGTTGGAATTTTCCACAGACCACTTCAGTAAATGTTATCACTCTGGTGTGTCAGCCATTATTTTAATTGTTGGCCTTGGGTTTTTTTTTTTTTTTCAGTTTCAAGCCATCAGATTCAGCAGACATTACTCATTCCAAAGAAAGCACTTTTGTTTCACTTTAAAATTTTTTTCCTATTTTAGTCAAATGGTGGCTTGGGCTTCCTCAGAGTATGAAGGTCCTTCCACCTTCCCTTGTGAAAAGTGCCTTGGTGCACACTCAGAGTGAAAAGGAATTTTGGTTCTCGGGTCCCAAAGCCCCTTTGCAAGTGGAAGCCCCAATTCTGGTTATAACCAGCAATGATGATGGAAGCACTTTGTAGCTTCATCGAACGGGTTTGTATCTAGTACAAAACTGCACATTTTTAGAGCTGGAAAAGTTTGCAAATGCCATCGTGATCAGCTGAGCAGCCAATCATGAATTGCTTTTAGCAATAACTCACTTTGCAGTGCATGAAGGATATCATTACCCCACTACCCTCCAGGGCTCTGATGTATTTAGGACAAAATCCATTCGCCTTACCACTTCCAACAACCCTGGTCTCTGCATCAATTCCATCTTCTACTATTGTCTGCGTCCCTCATACCCTCAGCCATGCTCACCTTTTCTCCATGTTTCCAGTCAAGGCAAAACTTGATCCTCCCTCAAGGCGTTCACCCTTCTTGTTCCTCCCAGGAAGCCACCCCTGATTGGCTTCATGTGCCTGACTTAGCTCCAATGTCACACACTCAGAAAAACCTTCCCCGACTATCTTAAACCAAGAACCACATCCAGTCAATTGCATTAAATCGTTTCAATTCTCCATGACAATTATCTTTTTTAATGATTTTTTAAAATTTTTTAAAGTGTAAAAGAAAAAGAACAACAACAAAAAAGAGGAAAGCATTAACAAAGAGACACAAAATAGCACAATAACAGTATAATCAAAATTGAATTATAGACAAAGCAACAGAAAACCAACAATAGTTGTTGCATTACATATTGATAACTTCAAAGTGTATGCTCAGGAAAACACATATAGACATACAAGATTGTGTGACAATTATCTTTAGTTAACATTATCAGTTCCCTGTAACAGAGCATTCCCTGCCTATCTTATCACTGTATCCCAGAGTAGACCCAGTGTCTGATACATACATAGTAGGTAATGAGTGCACATTTGTTGAATGAATGAATAAACTTAATATCCTCTTTTTAAAACCTGCGTGTCATCCAAGCTCTTTGGAGCAGACATTCTATTATGCTCATTCCATAATCAAGAAAATGGAGTCTCCAAATCTGCTTATCTAGTTTTTCACTGCTGCATAACAAACCACCTCAGACTGCCCTGGCTTAAAACAAGGGTGTGTTCTTCTCAGTTCTGTGGTCTGGTTGGGTTGTTCTTGCGCTGGTCTTCTCTGACCTCACTTGTGAGCATCTAGTTGGCGGAGCTGCTGCGAGGGCTAGGACAGTGAAGCGTCTCTTGCCAAGTGGTATTTCGTCCCAGAGGCACCAAGCGGTCTTTCCTTCCAGATGAAGTCCACAGCATGGTAGTTCTAGTTCCAAGTGGGGAAAAACTCAAACTGCAAGGTCTCTGTGCCTAGAAGTCACATAGCATCACTTCTGCAGGATTCTGAGAGTCAAAGCAAGCCACCAAGCCTGACCCAGATTTAAGAGGTGGGATGGAGACTCCATCTCTTGATGGGAGGGGACTGGCCCAATGCTCAATTGCCACAGCCATCTTGGAAAGTCCATGACAGCCAGTAAGTGTGGGAAGCAGCCTGTCTGAACCTACGACTCGGTAAGGTACGTCAAGGGACCATGACATCGACCAGTAAAACTCTCCCTCACACGTCCACTGGGGACTGGCTGGGGATTTGGGGCTTCACTCTGAGACCCTGATGATGGAACAAGCTCTCCTTCCTGGAACATTGCCTGAATCACACCAGTTCTGTAGCAGATAGGAAAGGAATACGGCCTCAAGGCCTGTGCTGGGAAGGGACACAAATCATTTCCACCAAAACATCCATAGCTGAACATATAGATTTAGCAACCTGTAACAAGAGGGCCATTAAATTTACATAGATGGTGACCCCACCCATCATAGAGTCTATTTTCCTCTTCAGCCCATTTTCAAAATGATGTTTCAAATTAAACTGTCTTATTCTACCCCAAATCCAAGGGCTGCTCTCCCTCACCTGTCCTCTGTTCCTTCTCTTCTATGTGACTTACACCCCAGGCTTTTCAGCCACTCCTGCCTAGGGTCTTGCAGCAGCCCTCCCATCGATCACAGGTGCAAGCCCGAACTCCCACCTGTGTCCTCAACATCTCCCACAATATCAGTCCTGCCACCCCTACAACCTTGTGCCTTTGCACCCTCTCTCCTAGACCCTCAGCCTACAGCCCGGCTGAACAGGGAGCAAGCACTTCCTGAGAGCTTCCTGAGTGCCTCCAGCCCTTGCTGCCTATCTCTGTGTCATTTCCGCTTGCCTACAGAGCCCTTTCTCTCTTTCCTACATGGTGAAATGCTGCTTTCCTGCGATGATTTGCCTATAGTTCTCCCCCAGTATCGGGGGGGGGGGTTGATCCCACACCAATACCCCAGGATACTCAAAGCCCTTCTAACAAATGATATACTATTTGCATATAATCTACACAATCCTCCTATGTAATTTAAATCATCTCTACATTACTATAATACCTAATCCTATGTAAATGTGATATAAATAGTTATTATAGTATATCATTTATGGTCACTAGGGGCTGGCTGGGGATTTGGGACTTCACAAGGAAAAATGTCTGTGAGTGTCCAAGACATACATTCTCCTACTGTCAATCAGCACTTGGTTGAATACTCCGATGCAGAAACCTCCGATACAGGAATCCAATTGCAGTTTCCTTTCTGAAGACAAGTTTCTTTCTCCCTTGGGACAACCAACTTTTTCATTTTCTAAACCTCTTAATTGTAGCATTTCTTCATGGATTCACTCAAGTAACATTTATTGAGTATCTCCTAGGTCCCAGGTACTGTTTTAGGCTCTAGAAAGACATGGGAAACAATCTACAAAGTGAGATTGAAAGCTACAGTAAATATAGTTTTTTTCAAAGTTTATTACAGTAAAAAGCACACTGCCATTTATCCCCCTTCAAAATAATCACCTTTCACTTTGAACGCGTGTATCCCATCATTCCTGCCACTTTCTGATGCAGTTCCGGAAGTCCTCTCTCATGAGTACCTTCAGCTGCACTGCCTTGGCTGCCTCTGTGTCCTGAATCTATTAAAATCACTTACCTTTCCCGGTCTTTGGATGTTGGGGAAGACACGGAAGTAGTACAGTGCCAGATCTGGTCGATAAAGCGGAGGAGGACACACTACACTTTTTATGAGACAGTTTTGATGTTAGATGGCGCTTGGCCTCAGAATTCACCATATTTTTTATCACACCTCATAAAGACACTCACAAAAGAATTTTTTCAGAGAGTGGCAAGAAGGATGGGTTGAGTGTGCTGAAAGTGAGGGGTGTGTTAACGGGAAGATTAATGTCAATGTGTCTTCGATGGAAAAAAAAAATTTAAGCATTCACCCTTTATTTTTATCACATCTCATAGGCAAGGTCCCTGCTCCTTTAAAAGTTGTATTCTAGTGAGGCAAAATGGAAAGAAGCATGTAAACAAATGAATAAACAAAATAACCTTAGACAATAACAAATGCATTCATCGCAATAAAAAGAGGGCTATGGAAAAGACTGCAGCGGAAAGGTGACTGCTTTAGATAGGATGGTGAGAGGTGGACTCTCCGAGGAGGTGATGTCCAGGCAGCAATAGCAAGAAGGAAGAGCATATGCAGCAGAGGGGCCAACTGGTGCAAATGGCCTGTGGTACAGCACAGGAGCAAGCAGGAAGCCACTGTGATCGATGTTCACAGAGGTAGGCAGAGATTGGTGAAACATGAGGTCAGAGAAGTGGATGTTGCAGATCATGAGGACCTCTCAGCAGCGAAAAAAAGCTTAGATTTTATTCTACCTATGAGAAATCATAAGAGGTTAGCAGAAAGCAAGAGAATAGAGAGGTATGATCTGATTTATGCTTTTTAGAGAGCATTTGGGCTGTTTTGTAAATCACAGGTGGGCAAGACAGATGTCTCGAGACCAGCTTGCATCTTTCATTTTCACTCCAAGGTGATGGTGTCTTGGCCACACTTGGTGCCACAAGAGCCTCACTGGAAGCTGAGAGCGCAGAGGCAGAACTGCAGGCCTCGCGCCAGGCAGGAGAGACAACGGCTCAGTGCGTATTAATCAGTAGTAGCATATGTTTCAAATTTAGGTCTTCCCGAAGCTCCTTGCAAAAGCTTTTCAGCTCTTCTCCAAGCTTTTGCAGAAATCCCCTCCATGTAACACATTCCCCAAGCAACCACAGCCACCTCTCTGAATATTTGCCTCCCCTTCACCGGCTGGCAAGGTGCCCCAGTTGGCACAACGCTCTGCCCACCCATGCACAGACTGAGATCTGAGCAGTCAGCACAGTGGCCCAGACATCTTGACATTTAGGAGATGAGATCGCACCTGAGCCTCTACTTTCTCATCTGGAAGGTGGGTGTTATTTTCCCTATCCAAAAGTTCCTTTCCTCAAGGCCCACTTTCTTTCTCTGCCAGCTACCAGGCTCCGCCCCCATCCCTTCCTCCTTCCTCAACTGGAAAAAATCCATAAATCCGCACCAGGATTTTTTTTTTAAGTTTTGCTGACTTTTTTCTTTAATTAATAACTCCTAGATGAATTTGTTTCTGTGTGCCCTTTACCCTCAGGCCTTCTGTGTTTCCACGTTTCAGAGCTCAGAATCATCCAGGTCCTTTCCTTTAAAATAGTCCAGCGGCTGAGTCCTGGGCTTTCAAGGTGAAGGACGCCACCTCTGACTGGGTCTCCTGCCTTGACCCTCAGGGAAGGCGAGAGGCCAGCCTGGGTCACAGCTGGGGTTCCCTCCACTCAGCCGGTGTCGCGGGTGGACACTGAGTCTGAGGAAGAAAGTGTCAGAAAAAGGAAAGGAGCTTGCGGGACAGAATGGAGCACAGGGAGAGTGGGGTGAGTGTGGGCGCGCGCGTGGGAGAGGGAGAGAAAGGAGGGAGGGAGGGAGCAAAAGGAGGGAGGAGAGAGAGGGAGAGGGAGGGAGAGAGAGAGAGGAGAGAGGCTGGAGAGGGAAGGAGCGTGGCGAGCTAGGAGGAGCAGCGAGCGGGGGCGGAGATGAGGAAGTGGGTGCTAGGCGCGGGCTGTGCGCGCCGCTGGCTCCATCCCTGCCCCGGGCGCAGCGGGCGCGGGCGCGGGGCCCCTGCGGGAGCGCAGCAGCAGCAGCAGCAGCAGCACCAGCAGCACCAGGTAACGTGGCCGCAGCCTCCCGCAGGGCCTCCGCTGTTAGGCTCGTGGGTGGGCTAGTGGGGAGACCGGGTGGGCGCTGCTTGGGTTCCTGCTCCTGGACCCTTTGGCCATCGTGGCCCCATCCCCAGGGGCAGCTGGGGCCCCCTGCTTGCTCAGGGCACCTGACCTTGGGCTAGCTCCTTGCCTGCGAGCCTCAGTTTCCTTCTTTGCGACCCTCGGGGATCTCACCCACCCCAAGGGGGCGTTGCGACCAAGAAAAGCAGCGTGAAACCGCTCCAGTGCGAAGGATGTGGGGTGCGCCCTTCCTCGTAAGGTAGCTGTGGAAAGTGCACTAGCGCCTAAACAGTCCCTGCTTTGTCCCCGGCTCTGTGTGGCGGCATTTTCTAAGGAGACGCGTCAGCGGAGCACTGAGGGACTGTGTGATTAAGGAATGAATGCCCTAGAAGGCCTGGGGCTGGTGGGGAGAGGACTTCTAGGCTCTCAGGAGGACTGGCCTTTCCCCTGTAGAGCTGCTGCCCTTTGCACAGGGGACGAGAACCAAGCACACTGGGCTGGACGCGACTCCTGGAGGACGGGGACAGGGATTCTCCTGAAGGATGAGTGGGGCAGGTGGCCTCAGCTCTGCATCCCACCATGGTTGTTTGGGTAGCACTGTGACCTTGAACCTAGGAGCCTGTTTTGTAGGTGAAAAAGCTTACGATAATGATCCCCTTGAGGTAGGTAGTGAGGGGAAGGGGTGGGGCAGGAAGTGCCTGTGAGCTTCAGTGTCCGCCAGTGGCAGGAGTCACACCCTAACTTAGGTGGCCCAAGACTGTCCCATGGTTGTTCCCCACGAACTCATTTGTACTTGTCAGGTCCCCTGAGTCGCCTCACCAGAAATGGACAATGGGAAGGCTGGGGGGCAGCAAGCGTGAAGCACGGTATAGGGAACTGGTACGTCCACCACCCTGGATGTACACCCTCAGCCTGATGCTTCTCGTAAGACATGACATCTCCCAGATGACAGTTTCTGTCAAACCTCGGTTTTCTTCTTTATAAGAGGGAGTTATTAATTCTTGACTACTAATGAGTTTCCTGTCTCTAGAGGTTATAAAAAGTAATTGAATAGATTACATTTTTTGATACTGTTTATCTTGCGATATAAGTAGAATTGGGGAAAATAACCTTTCTCAAGCAGATGCTTTGTGCAGGCCTGGTACTAGACACATTATGTATACAGTGGTGACTAAGTCATTGTAATGACCCTGAGAAGCTAGTGCTGTTAAACCCCAATTTACAGATGAGGAAACAGAGGCTTGCCAAAGTGACTTCCACATGGCACAAAATGCCTGCTGTGGAATTAGACCAAGGCCTGCCTGATTGTGGAATGCTTCTGATAGTACCTTACGGACCCCAAAATGTGACTATGTAGATTGCATAGGCCAGTACCTGGTACCTGCTATTTGACCTGATCAATGTTGGTTTCTGCTCTGTGTGTAACAGGAAGAGCCACTACCTCATAACTGGAGAAAGTGAACTCAGCTCTACAGGGGAAAGGCAATGGGGTGTGGGTACCTTTGCCAAGCAATTTCTCAAGGGCTCTGCAAAGAGGAAGTTCACTACTATCACATAGGAGCCTGAGAACAGGCTAACACAGCCCACCCCAGCTGGCCAACTTCATCTGTCCCAGTTAATCTCTCTTTTAGCCCCAGCTTTGTCTGATTCTCCTGGGTTCCCTGGCAGGAACTTTTCCCTCTCTGTCCTAGGCTGATAACTAATTAAACTGACCCTCTCACCCGACGTATCTATGGAGAAACAAGGCCAGCTGTGGTCCTTCTCCACCTCTGCACCAAGAAGGAAAAACAGGATAAGGTCCATTCTCCAGGATTTAGCTCTTCCTTGGGAAAGAAATCTCTGATGATGGGGAAGAGGGCATCTCAGCAGACCAGAGAGGTTCTTTAGCCAGAAATGTTCTTAAAAAAGAGAACATCGTGTGAAATGACAGGGATATAAACAAAGGTGCTCTCAGTTGCCAAGATATTCATCAACAGGCAGCATCTAAATGTCCAACAATAGGGACAGCCATGTGGCTGTGGAAAGGGGGCGGCTTTTCAAGAAAGTGAGCATGCCTGTGCATTTGCATATATATGGCATGGTCCCAAATTTGTGGGAAGAGTTTAGGAAAAAAGACAAGACAGAAATAGACTAAAGAAGGTTCAGAACTAGGATTATGGGTGACGTGTTCCCTGGGCTTTGCAGGTGTGATGGAATGAGCATGTGGCCTAATAGGCAGCAAGCACAGACTTGCCGGGCTCCCAGTGCTGCGGCCTTGCTGACAGAGGGAGGCAGGCATTGTGTGTGTGGCTCTGTGCATGGGCACCCATTCTGCATGGGCCTCTAGGTCCATCAAGGAGACTGAACTATCTCTTGGCAAAAGTAGTGTTTGCCAGATTGAATTTTTCACCATGTTCTTGTCTTCTGTCTTGTCCCCTCCAATTCTGATTCATCCTTTCTATCACTGTCAGTTTGATAATGCAGATCTGAGAATGTTTCTCCCCCATCAAAAATATTCAAAGACTACTCATGCCCACATGAGTCAAGTTCAGAGTTTTTGGATGGGACTTGGACGTGCGTGGCTTATCATGTCTAGTCTCCGCCCCGCCTCATCTCCAGCTACCTTACCCTACCAACTGTCCACTGCTCCATCTACAGGTACCTAGGCCCAGCTGGCTGAATTAACATGGTCTTTCTCACTTCCCAGGCTTTGCACTTGCAGACTGTCTTGGCTGCAAAGCCCTCTTTAGCTTGCCAGTCTTCTTCCTACTCATCCTCCAAGATTACACTGAAACCAGCTCTTCTGGAAACTCAGAGCTTACAGATAGGCGCCTCCTGCAGGACTCCCCAAAGACGGGGACAATAGAACCCACTCACCCTCTTCCTCTCCAGGGCCCAGACAGTGGCACAGGCAGTGGCACAGCCTTGTCTGTGATAAGGCTACCTCTGTGTTCTGGCCTAGCAGGCCCTTTAGCAAAAAGAAGGGATGCTTAATTAGCAAAACCAACAATATCTGACATTTGTTGTACTCCTGTGCGCTCATGATTACCCTATGAGATAAGTATTATCTATGTCCTCTTTTTCAGAAAGGAGACCAACAGTCAGATACATTCAGCCACATGCCTGAAATCACGCAGGATTCAAACCTTCACTATCCAAATCCAGCTTCTGTGCTCCTAGCCAGAGTCGGGGGGTAAGGGGTGAGCAGATTCAGTCAGCCAGCACTGAAGCCCTGTGCGAAGCCATGCGCCTCTGCACTGTGCTGTGTGGAAATGACTGCATGGTGACCTTGCAATGTTAGGCATAGTGCTGGACGGGGGGCCCAGTGTACTGGAAGCTCATAGACAGTAGGCCAGCATCGCACAGGAAGAGGCTGGGATGCTGCTACACACGCCATAGGTCACTCCACAGCCCCTCCCCACAACAGCAAAGAATGGTCGTTTCCATAATGTCACCAGTGCTGCGGTTCAGAAACCCTGGGTTAGAAGAGAAGGGCATGAGCACAGGGACACGCCCACAGGGCCTCGTGCACCCTGGGGCCTTTGGCCCTGCACCTGCTCAGTTGGCTACCTGGCCTTCCCCTTCTGCTCTGTCCCCGCCAACAACCAGGGTGATCTTTTAAAAAATAACATAAAATTTACCAATTTAAACTATACAGGATCTTTCCAAGTTGTACAGCCGTCAGTACTATATAATTCTAGGACATTTTTGTTATCCCAGAAATAAATCTGTATACATTAGCAGTCACTCCCATCCAGTCCCCACCTCTTCCCACTCATTAATCTACTTTGTGTCTCCTCTATTCTCCTACTGTAGACATTTCTTATAAATGGCATCACACAGTATGTGGTCTTTGTGATTGTCTTCTTACACTTAATATAAAGTTTTCAAGATCCATCCGTGCTATATCATGTATCAATATGGCATGCCTTTTTATGGCTAAATAATATTATATGAGGAATTCAGTACCACATTTTATTTACCCATTCATGAGTTGATGAACATTTGTTTCTTTTTATTTTTCACTATTATGTATAATGTTGCTGTGGACATCTGTGCACAAGCCTTTCTGGGGATAGACGTGTTCAGTTCTGTTGGGTCTATCCCTAGGAATACAGTTGTGAGGTCATAGGATAGTACTGTGTGTAAACATTGGAGAAATTGCTGGACTGCGTTCCAGAGCCCCTGCACCAGCCCTACCAGTCTCTCTGCATTGTCTTCTGGATCACAGCCCTTCTGGTGGGTGTGAAGTTATAGCACTATGGTTGGGATTGGCATTCTCCTGCTGGCTAATGAATCTGGAATCATTCGGGGTGCTTGCTGTTTGGTGTCTTCTTTGAAGAATGGCCTACTCAGGCCGCAGTCATCTGGGCTATCATTCCCTGTGTGCACTGAGGCAATCTCCACAGATGTCTACAAGGCCCCGCCCTGTCGGGCACTGCCTTGACCTTGGCTGCATCTCTCCACATCCCCTCTCCAGGTCTTTGCACTTGCTGCTTCCTGTGCCCCTTTAGCCTGAGCATAGCTGTCCTAGGGCCACCCTCTCTGGCCGCCTCACCTCACAATCCGCCCCTCAGCCCCTCTCTAGTATATCTCAGAGTTTCCGATGATCACTTCTTCCTCCCTGATAAGATCTTGAAGACCTGGGTACTGGGTCTGACTACAGCTTTCTCTCACTGTAAGAACTGAGGCAAACCACTTCCTCTCCCTGGGCTTCAGCCATTCCCTCAGAGAACCACAGGGGCCGTGGCTGGCTTATCTCAAAGGGCCTTTCCAGCTCACCCCTCATTCAATGCTGTGCGACAGCAAGGAGGCCGTGTGTCCGGGGCTGCCACAGTGAGAAAATAGTGGTCAGAGCTAAGCCAGCCATGGATAGGAGCAACAGTGTGGCCAGTTGTCCCCAGCCCCATGGGAATGGTCTCCTGGAGGCTGGGGCCACAGCAGAGCTCCAGTTAAGGACAGCATACTAGGTCACTTTGGGCTCCAGAATTGCCCACTTTTCCTAGTAGAATAATCTTTTAACCTCCAAACCCTCTCTGAACATCAAAATTATTTATTCCTTCTTCTAGTCATTGAACAAACACTAGCCAAGATCTGCCTTGGTCTAGTCCTGAGCAGTGTGCCGAAAACATGGAGATGGATGAATTTGACACCTGCCAGAGGATTTGGGTATAGTGGGGAAGGCAGACACATCACCAACGGGAGCTGCTGCATGGGCCAGGGCAGCCTTCCAGCCACATACGGACTGGATTCCCCCCATCCAGGGGCATCACCTTGCAAAGACTTGCAGAGTGGGTGTGGAGGTGCCACAGGTAGACAGAGAGTGTTTGGGTGGAGCAGGCAGAGAATGAGGCACAGTGCAAGTCCCCGGATAGATTCAGAACACCTGCAGATTCAGAACAATTGGGCCCCTGGTCAAGGAGAGAAAGTAAGCAAAGCCAAAAGTCAGGAAAAGTCCTCACGGCCAAGTCACTGTTTGGACTTTGTCCTGTAGGCCATGGGGACAATAAAACCGACTTTAAGCCCTGGGTAGAAGTGATCAGGTTTTGCATTTTCTCAAAAGGCCTTTCCGTAGACAGCACAGAAAAGGTCAGGAACCTAGTCAGACTGCCGTGGATTACCGTCAGTGGGGATGAAGGCCAGAACATCACAGCTGGAAAGAAGGCAAGCAATTCAAGAGCTGCTCAGGACGTTTGGTCACCCAAAGGAGGTGTGGGTTAAAGGAAAGGATGGGAGCTAAGCCCTGAGTGACAGGAATAACATATAAGCTTTCTGGGGCTCCTGCTGTCCCAGGGGTGGACCGGGTTCTGTGGGAGCGGAACCTGGGTGCGGCACTTTCCAGGTGGCTGGCAACAAGGGTCAGAGGTAATGAGAGGGCGCCGGAGAGCAGTCAGGGCCCAGACCCAGGAATCTGGATATGGAAAGAAGCAGAGCCGTGTGAGTATGAATATGGAGAGTTAAAGGAAGAAAATGAGACGCTGGTACTTGGAGGGCAGAGGACGGGAGGGGAAGTTAGGGGCAGAGAGTGAAAGAGGCCGCAACCTTGGAATCAGGAACCAGTTTGTGTTCAGAGCAGGTGCCCAGCGTCACGGCACCATCTCACTTCCACATGCAGGGCACTCGGTACCCAGGAGGAAGCCCAGCCTTAGAGTGAGGCAGCGCTCCAGGGCCACAGATGGATGTGTGTTAGCCTGATTTTCAAGCAGTAGGAGGTGGATTTCCTCTAAGAAACTGGCCATTGAGTTTGATCCCAATCTGAAACAAAATTCTCAGTGTGATTATGAAATCAGGAAGAGCAGTCAGGGATGGGAGAAGTCAGTGCTGGGAGCCCACCTAGCTCAACAGGAGCACACTGAGACCAGAGGTCCGACAGGCAGCCAGCAGAGGATGTTTGCAGAGTCCATAAGATGTTTAAATATCTTAAAAGTTAGGACATTTTAATTTAAAGCCAGACAGTTTCACTTCACGTTCAGATTTCCACCTCCTCTTGAAAAATGTGGCAATTTGATGGCTCTGGTGCTACCAGAGCTGCAGCCGCCAATCTAGATGGGCACTTCACTCACACACAGTCTGCCTCATCTTACCTGCCTGCTCAGGCTCCCTGGTGCTGAGATTACGGACTACAGCACCTTTTTTTCTACCCTGGTACCTGGACTTGGGTCAGAATGAGCCCCTGCCCTGAAGTCCCCACACTGTGTTCCTGGGAGCACCTCTCTCAGGGGGGCCCTGTGGAAGGAAGGAGGACTCCCAGCTCATGGCTCTGTGGAAGCCCTGCCATCTGCAATGCTTCCACTCACAGTGCATGATGGCAGGTCCAGTCTGTCCACAGTGCAGATGCTAGTTAATAGGACTCACTCCTGAGCCTTACTGAGTTCCTTGTATGAAGTTGCGCCTTGAACAGCCAGAGCTCATTTATGAAAATGCTGCCTTCTTCTAAGGCTTTACTAGATGGTTGTACTTTTTCATTTTGCTTTTTAAATAGGTAAGACCTTCATGCAGTTCAGAAGTATAGCATGCAAAGGTACGCAGAAAAACGCCTTCTTCTCCATTATCCCATCTGCCCAGTCCTCACTCTCCTACAAAGTGGATATCACTTTTATTAGTTTGTTGTGGGATATCCTTCCACGTTTTATTTACAAGCAAAAATAGTCATTCTCCCTTACCTACGAAGGAGACATACCCAAACCCCCTGGGGATGCCTAAAACCAGCAATAGAATAGAACCTTATATATGATTTATTTTTCCTATTCATATATACCTATGATAAATTTTAATTTATCAACTAGGCATAATAAGAAATTAACAATTAGTGATAAAATAGAACTATTATAACAATATACAATATAATTACCAGCATGACTACTTTTGTACTTTGAGGTCATTATTAAATAAAATAAGGGTCACTTGAACACAAGCTCTATGATACCAGGACAACTGATCTGATAACTAAGATGCCTATTAAATAACTAATGGGTGGGTAGTGTACACAGTATGGATACAATGGACAAAGAGATGTTTTACATCCTGGGCAGGACAGATGAGATTTCTTCATGCCATTTACAATGGCTTAAGAATTGGTTCACTTCTAGAATTTCTGTTTAATATTTTCAAACTGTGGTTGGCCACAGGGGACACACACTACAAATAAAGAGATTACTATATTTTATTTATACTTTTATCATATTTATACTATATATGTATTCTTATTTTTGCCCCACAAGGGTGTATATTATATATACTATTCTATAACTTACGTGTTTTTTTAGTCACTGTAGAACGAACTCACAGTGTAGACCAATAGGAGTAGAGAAATGTGTAAAGGAGACAGTAACGAGGGGAACTAGCACGCAAAGAAACGCATTATCGGCATCCAGTCTTTCCAGGCCTAAGTTGTAGCTGCTGTTTTCCTCCCGTATGTCAGCAAGGCAGGAGTTGATAGTTACAATCATTCTCTCTATGTAATTTGGAGAGTGCAATTTTTAACCGAATGTAATATTTTTCCTTATTGTACAGTTTCCAAACTGTGATAGTAACAGCCATAGTAGTCTTATTAGGAAATAATTTACTCAGCCATTTTTCTGCTTAGGAACATAGAAAGGTTATTTGCAACACTCAAGTACTGGTGAGGACAGAGATGATCCTGCAGGGCTTTCCATACTTAGAGTTGGGCCGAGTGAGAGCCTGCAGAAAGGAAAGCCAGAAACAGAGAACCTCTGTCCTCTAGAGCAGAAACCAGGGAGCCCAGGCATGGTGTCAGGATGGGGAAGCTGTTGAGAATGTTGCTGAGAGAGGAACGTGGATGAGGTCTTAGGAGAAGTGGTGGAACATGACACACAGTGGGAATCTGGAGGAAGCGAGGGGCCACCCTGGGACCAAGCATCATGTCAGCCACTGTGTATCACTCAGCGTAAACCCAGAAGAACCTGACACATACACTGGCCTGTTTGCTCCCCACAGTAGTCAGGGAACAACACACGGGAACTATTGTGGCTTCTATTCCTCAAGATTGGGGGTGTGAGGCAGACAGACCCTGAGCCACAGTTCATCTCAGGGAGCAGGAGACCAGGACATGACCCTTGAAGCTCAAAGATCCTGGCTCATAACCTCTTGGAAGCCTCTCAACGCTCATGAGGTTGGGATTATTATCCCATTTTGGTAGAAAGCAAAATTAGGGCTGAAAGCAAAGTAACTTACCGCCATATTTCCCCAACTGGTAAGTAGCAGAGCGAGGAGTAGAGCCCTCTGCAGCTGCTAGGAAGGATGCTTTGCCCAGCCAGGACCAGGAGGCTGAATGAGAGTGGGTGAGGGGCTGAAGGCAGAGTGCTATTCTGCGGGCAGACGAGGTTCAAATCACGCGCCTGCTGAGGCAGAGTGAAGGCAAAAGGCATTCGGAGCAGTTTGGGGAGGAGTAGAAAGTTCATGGACAAAGTTGTACAAATCCACAAAAGACAGTGGGAGAAGCAGGGGACAGGGATTTCCCCAGAGCAGAGCCAAGAGGGAGGGCAGGTTCACTCCATGGTGAATCATGGGGCAAAGGGAGGAGGAGTGCTCACACTGGGTAGCTTGTACCACTTTTCCAGGCAGGCCCTGCTCTGTCCCATGTGTCCCAAGGGCACGTAGCAACAGAGAAAGAGTATAAGGGCCCTGGCCTTCCCTTTCCTCAGACCAAATGGTGTTTTACTTTTTCCCAATTATCTTCCATCCATTCCCCACTCCCATGTGCATTTTTATGTGTTTCCTTGAGTATGTTAAAGTTAATTCATGGTATTAGGAGCCTGGAGTGTAGCTCCGTGGTACAGTGCTTGCCTAGCACGTGCAAGGCTCTGTGTTAGAGCCACAGCACAGAAAGAATAAAAAGGCGAGCACCTTACTAATGAGGATGTCAACGTCTATGTCTAATCGATGAGTATCTGACCACTTTTCCATTTCTACAGCTAACAGAATTACAGAGGGAAATCTAGTTCTTTAATCTAATTAGTACAGTCCACCTTCAAGGTTCCCTGATAGTCTCAGATGCCTTTGTACCACAGCTGCGTTCAAATCAAGGTGCAAACCAGGTCATGTGTCCCATTTAAACATGATGTGCCCTGAAAGGACCCTTTAACACTTTCAGAAAGCATGAAGGTCCTGCTAAAGGGAACTGTCTTTTGTAATCATAGCCTGAGCAGAATCTTAAAGACCAGACACTTGTGCAATTTGATGGGGATTTTCTAAGCAACCTGAATTTTGCTAACTCAGGAGCTAGCTGCTCCCTCAAGAGGACAAACTCTGATGTCATGGAGGCAAGGCAGGTATCATCACTGCATGGTGTTGCTGCCTTGTAGATCTGTTCTTGAGGAAACAGTCTCCTAGCCCCAAACTCTAACCTGAAAGTAGCAGGTTTGACTGTGAGCCAGGGCTATGTTTTGCAAATGTAGATATACCTCCCTTTGCAATCAGGTTCTGTCCCACTAAAGCAATGAGAAGTTAAATACTGTAAGTCAAAAATGCATTTACTTCAGCTAACCTACCACCTATCACAGCATAGCCCAGCCTGCCCTAAACATGCTCAGAACACTTACATTAGCCTACAGCTGGGCAGTCAGTATGCTAATACAAAACAGTCAGTATGCTAATACATCTTGTAATAAAGTGTCAAATATCTGAGATATTTTACTAAATACCCTCTGAGTATGGGAACAGCATGGCTGTGTGGATATAGATTTTTCACACAGTAAAGTTGAGCCATCATTATTAGGGACCACCTCTAACTAAACACCTAGATTTTTCAGTGAAATCTCCTGATTATTAGATATTCTTTCCTTTGTAAAAGTTCATTAGCATTGTTTAAGCCAAACAACACTCTTCCATAGGCTGAATTCATCCTGTGGCTGCTGGTTTCATCACAGCATCCAAATTTTTGAAAACTCGGGCAGATGCAACTTGCTAGAGGGTAATGACCTCCCACGTTGAAGATAATCATGGAGAGGCAGCCTGGTCATCCACTGGAATGCTGGACAGGGATTGCTATGTACTCAGTGATGCCTGCATTCTTTTCTGTTCTCTGTCCTCTTAGTGGATGATTCGGAGATCCCACAATCCATTTCCCATCTCCCCCCCCCCCCGCACACTTTCCCCTCAGACCAGCACTGTGCCTGAGAACACCGCCATAGTTAGGCTGCAAACGCAACCTCCTGCTTGGAGCACCATCCCAAAGACGCTTGAGCTCCCAGGTCCTTTTGAGAGTGCAAAATTCAGATTGCAGCTCAGTCCCTGCCCCTACCACTGGCTGAAGACCTGCCACATCAGGATGGCAAAACTCCCTTCCATACTGAATAGTTATCTGGCCTGGCCCACTACTTGTTAAGTAAACCTGCCTGGACTTGGGCCTGTCCCAATGCTTCTGAGCCTCATGTGCACATGAGAGGGCAAATGCACACAGAGCCTGCAGTGGTCTGGCAGCTACCCACAAAACGCAAAGAATAGCATCTGCGACAAGTACTATAAGTGCCACACAGGGACAGATGTCACAAGTACCAAGTACAGGATATCCAGAATGCATAAGCAGGTTCTGACCTCTGCTGAAAGGGCTGGATAGTATTGGACTGATGCTTACAGAAACTAAAGGGCTAGTCTGTCCCTCTGAAAAGGGGACAGAGAAATCTAGGGTTCTTTCTAGAAAAGTCGCCAGGAGCCTGACCTCCAGGAGGTACACCAGCTCTCTCACAAAGCAGAGGGAAGTTAAGGGAGAGTCTTGTGAAGGTTTACTCTGCTTGAAATCCTAAGACCTCCTGTTCTTCATGGTCCCCTCTGCCTATTCAGCTCATACAGTCTGGTAGCACTCTGTCTCCACAGTCAGGCTCCAGATATTTAAATTCCTGCCACCTCCCATTACCCGTTTCCTCCTCGTCACCTCCACCACCTTTGCAGCCACAACCACAGCCACAGAAAGGTGAACCTGAGCACCACAGGGGCCCACTAACACTGTCTCTTCTTCCTCTTCAGTGTCCCTACATCACCATCCTTTGACAAGCACAGTCATTTGCTCCCTTCTGACCCAGTCCAGGGCCCCCTCACCTTGCAGATGTCCAGGTCGCACCCTGGCTGCATCCTAGCATTCCAGCTGTTATGGTGGACATCCAGGTTTAACTCTCCCCATATGGTGAACTTCAAATGAGCATTTCTAAGCAGAGGCTGCTGGTGCCCATAGGGAGCAGTGCCACTTACTGACTGCAAAAATGCTCCTGACACCACCCAGTTGACTTCCACATTTCCTCTTCTTGGTGCTGCATGCCATGGTATTAAGTCCATTTACAGATGGACATACAACCCCCCTGACATTCAGTGTCTTATCCAGCAACAGAGAGAAGCAGCTGCTAAACCAGCACTATAATCCCTGGCTGGGCTGGCTTCTCTCCACGGCACAGAGGGGGCTCCCTAGAGTGAGAAAAACACTCCCTCCAGCATGAAGCAGGCCGGCCTATGGGTCCCAAGCTGGATTTGGGTGGTTAGTGACACAGGCATCAACAGGCATCAATACACAATGCCAAGACACTTGTTCGCCTTCTCCTTCAGGCTCCATCTTTATGGCAAAGAGAGTGTAGCAGCCTGAGTGCTGACGCATCCTTAGCACCACTGTGAGTCAGGCCAGTCTCCCTGTCTCTCTGTCTGAGGAAGGTGGGGTGGGCCGAGACAGGAGTGGGCCACTACAGAGACTTGAAAGACAGTGGTTGGGCTTTGACTGCATTTATTTTAGGGTGACCTAGTTGAGGGGCAGTGAGTCTGGCCATTGCTGTAATGATCAAACAATTCCTTTTCAATAAATGCAACCACTCCAAGGAAAAAGTATTAGGCAAAAACAAAATAGAACTGGTATAATGTGAATTTGGCAAAGATCATGGGAGTAGGATAGGAACAGTAAGGCCTGGAAGATCCAGGGGCAGTGAGGCCAGTTAAGAGGTCAGAAATTGGAAAGTAAGAAGCTGGGCTCTTGAGCCAGCTGTGTGACTTCTGCTGGGCTACTCTGCCTCTCTGTGCCACATTTGCAAAGTGAAGTAACCCACAGACATCCCTTATTGCTTCCCAGAGCTCTCCCACAGGTCTTGAATTAAGGTGATGGACACACGGGGGGGGGGCTGGGAAAGTGGGGGAGGGCGGAGAGGCTTACATAAGATAAGGAGTGGGTGTAAGTATTCTTGGCGAGAGTGAGCTGTTTGCTGTTGATAGCTGTAAGGAGACCCAAGCGCTGCAGGACATGGCCTGTAAAGCAAGCTGGGTCCTGCTAGAAGGGCAGAACTTTCAAGGAATGAGGTTGTGGGGGGAGGGGAGGAGGAAGAAAGTCAGTGTTGGTGGGTGCAGCTGTGGTGCCCAGCTCTGTGGCAATGGTAGTGGGAGAAGTGATGGCGGTAACAATTAGGACTGTGACGACAGCCTGATGGTGAGGAGTCCTCCTGGCAGACATCAGGGCTGTTTGCCTTACAGATATGAAGACCTGGAGGACATGGAGTTCTGCAGAGCTGCCTGGAAAGCGGGAACTTGAACTTGTTCTCCAGGCCTCAGAGCTCTTCAGAGCCCTAGAAACTCGCATGTACACACATGAGTGTGTTCACACCTGCAGACACACACACACGCGGATACACGCACTCACACAGAATCAGATCTAAAATACAAATAGAAAACCACAAAATTGCAAGTAATATGTGTCTAATTGAACATTCACAATATATCACTATGCCAGCTTGTCAATGGCAGCTTGTTACATAAAAGAGTCTCATGCACATTACACTTTCTATGGGTGTGTGTAAATTGAAGTGCATTTATTTTGCAGCGAGGGGGGTGTGGTTTCCAAAAGAGTGCTTAGGGTCCCATACATGCCTTTAAATGGCTGTAACTGATTGGCAGCTCCTTTGTGAGAGTAAGCTCCCCATCCACAGCAGAGTGCAAGGAAAGCCAAGGTGATGGCTGTCTGAGATGCTGCGCGAGAGGTTTCTGAACACCAGGAGACCACTAGGTTTTGTTTCTACTCAGAGCTCTCCTCTTTTACCGTGGGGTGGGCTGTGGTTACTTCCCTCGTCTCCTTCCATGCGCACAGATACAGCTGTTGCTAGAAACTTTCAAGATATTCTCAGCCCATCATCTCCTCACTGTTCTATTGAGGAAACCAAGCCTATGAAATTGGTTGGAGATCACTCAGCAAGTCAGTCAACAAGAGACTCAGATTCAGAATCCAGATTCCCAGCTCAATGCCCTTCCTTCCCCAGCTCCCACCCTCAGGACAGTTTTGCCTCTGAGTGACAGAGATTAGGCTTCTCTGCAAACACTGTAATTCAGAACCCCACTTCCCCAGACAGCAAAGACAGAAGTTGCCCAACTATCTCTGTCCTACAAGCTCTCTTCCAGACCGCCCCACACCGACCAACCAATCCACCACTGACAGACTTCAGCCGACTCTCAAAACAGCATAAACCTAAGTTTCTTCACCTGTAAAATAGCGATGAATAATAGTTATAGAGTTGTTGTGGAGATTAAATGGGTTTATGTACACAACACTTAGAGCATTGTTTGTCACTTCAAAGTGTCCAATAAATAGGGCATTGGACTGTCAGATAGATAGATGCATAGGTATGGATTGATTGATTGATGGATGGATTGTTTGACTGATTTCAGAGGCAGAATCCACAGGGCTGGCCGATGGGTTGGATGTTAGAGATGAAGAACAGACAGGAATCCAAGATGATGTCTAAGTATTTAACCTCAGCAACCAAGCATTTAGAGGCTGGAGTGGGTCAGAGTAAAAAAGAGAATTAGGGCTTCTCGCCTAGCCTGCCACACAAAGGCTTTATGATTTACAAGCTTTTGTGCCCCCAATTTTCAGAGGAGCCAAGTCTCTAGAGACAGGAACCAGGTCTGTGTTTGCCAGGGGCTGGGGAAAGGAGATAGCTTCATGGAAAAGTGGTCTCTTCTTTGAGGGGATGAAAGTATTTTAGAACCAAGTAGAGGTGGTAGTTTGTACCACAGTGAAGGTGCTTAATGTTGCTGCACCATACTCTTTAAAGTGGTTAATTTTATGTACTGTAAATTTCATCTCAATTGAGAAAAGTAAAGGAGAAATGTTTCCTCAGATAAACAAAAACTAAGGGACCAACCAGGCATAGTGGTGCATACCTGTAACCTCAGCTACTTGGGAGGCTGAGGCAGGAAGGCTGCAAGTTCTAGGCCAGGTTGGGCAACTTAGCAAGAACTTGTATTGTATTAATTATATCATACATATTATATTATATCATATTATAATGTGGCTGGGGATGTAGCTCACCAGTAGAGCAATTAACTAGCACATATGAGACCCTAGGTTCAACACCCAGTACCACAAAAACAAAATAAAACAAAGGGACTTTGTCACTAGACAGAGCTTTAGGTTCCTGCATCCACTCCTGGGGAAGCTGGGAGAGCCAATCACACAAGTAATCAGTGAGTGAACAGGACTAGAATCTCGACTCGTGCCCTTGGGGTGGGTGGTGGTAGAGAGTATGGCTGGCTGCTCGTAGACTCTGCTCATAGCCTTGTTCAAAATCCTGCCTGCATCTTCACCAGCTCTGTAGCCTTAGACCAGTGATTTACCCTCACTGAACCTCAGTTTTACCATCTGTCAAATGGGATAGTAATCATCTCTGCCCCACAACCACTGTTATTATCTGGCATATGGCAGGTGCCTAGCAAATAGGAGTGGACCTCTTTCCTCATGTCCATCACTATACAGTGGCCACATTATAGAGTAACTACTGCCCAACTCTGGGCGGGAGGATCTACCCCTGAGAAGTAGCAAGACTCTGCTCACCTGGGCTGCAATTAAGGGCAGCAATTAAAGAACCTGCCCCAATTATAGATGACATTCAGACTTGCTCCATTTCAGCCTGTGCAGAGGGGTCGCACCAAAGACCTGCAAAGCCCAGAGCAAGACGTGCTTGAGGCTGAAAGTACAAACCAGCCTGATTTGGGCCCCTGGAGGCCCATAAGAAATGAAAGGTAGGACCAACCCTGTGAGAGCTGGCGCCTTTTTCACTAATGAACAGTCTGGGCCAGAGGCCTTTCTTGCCGCCAGGGCTTTGACCAAATATTCTGCCCACTATCTAAGAGGAAGGAGTCAGAAATCTGCAACCACAGAGATGAAAGGCACCCTTGGCTGTGATTGCGTGGGAGGAAGTGTCTTGTACTGCAAAGGCACAGGCAATCATGCCCTTTCCTTTTAAAGCCCTCAGCCCTTTATCTACATGGAAAACTAAATATGTAGTGGTTGAAAACAGAATTCTGGAGGTAGACAGGCCCAGGTTCAAATCCTGACCTTTTCTCTTTCTAGTTTTGAGTTTTGGGGCAAGAGTTTGAACTTTTCCAAGCTTTGGCTTTTATGTTTACATTTGTAAAGTGAGGAAAATAAGAATTCCTTCCTTCTCAATATTAGTGTTAGACCCCTGGGCCTGACATGAAGTAAGCCTTCCTATATATGCTAGTGATGTCCTATTGATGGTTAGCTGACAGGGATCAAAAGATCTGGGTCCTTGTATCTGTTGCTGTTTCCTAGGATGACCTCGGGCCTGTTCCCTGAAACTTCAATGGCTCCCTACTGTTTTCAAAATTAAGTCTCAACTTTAAGCATTCCATCCCCTGCTAATTTTTTCTTCTGACAGTCAGCTAGAGAAGCTAGCAGAAGCCAGATCACATGGGCATGGTAGATATAGCCAGAGGAGGCTTTGGAGACATGGCATAACCAGAGACCAGGACAATCTGACTATAAAACCCATGCAGTTACTGAGGGAAGAAGAATGGTTCCTGAGGGCTACAAGCTTGGATGTAAAGAACTTCCTCTTTAAAAAGTTCTTGGAGTCCGGCATGGTGGTACACACTTGTAATCCTAGCATTCGGGGAGGCTGAGTCAGAAGGATCACAACCTCGAGTCCAACCTGGGCAACTTAGCAAGACCCTGCCTCAAAAACAAAAACTAAGGAAAAAGCTGAGGATGTAGCTCAGTGCAAGGACCCCGGGTTCAGTCGTTAGTACTGAAAAAAAATGAGGGCGGGTTGAGCAGAACAAATGCTAGCAATAACGTGGAGCCCGTTCCAACTGCGTGGCTCTTCCCAGCCCTTCAGCACGACCTGGTCACCCAGTTGCCTTCCTACACGTTCTTCCTGCTACCCCTCCCCCCAGTGCACTGTCTGGCTACTAAGTTTTGAGAAGATGACGCTTGCACAGCGTCAAGCTGTTGAAAAGGTCCTAAGGGGACTTTGATGGTGGGAAGGACATCTCCTCTCAGCCAGGCCCCAACCATCCATTCTCTTCCTAGAGGCAGCCATTGTTCCCCTTGTCACGGTGCCCCTCTAGACCCGGTCCCCCCCCATTAACATGTTCAGGTGCACGGGCAGCACTCTCCCATGTGACTGTCACACTGGGGACACTTGGGGAGCACCCAGCTGAGGCTCAGACAGTCTGGGTCGGTCTTTTCAATGGCTTCCTCATACTCTGTTGTCCGCACTTTTATGCTGTTTGCAACTTTTGCTAACACAAGCAATGCTACCGGGAACCCCAGGACAAATCCTCCAGAAGTGCAACTGCTGGGTCAGTAGTCTGGGTGTCCTTCTTAGTAGGGTTTTCCAGGTTCAAGGAAACGCTGCCTCCTTCAAATGCATGTGCACACAGGGCAGCACCCCCGAACAGCCACAGGGCTAAACCTTTCCTCTCCAGATCCTCATATTCTCTTGAGGCTCCCACTCTTGCCTCTTGTTACCCATTCCAAGGCTGTATCTAAGCTGCTGAGGTGCCGCAACCCAGCCCCCACCCCAGAACTTGCACAGGCTTCTGCGTGGAGTTGAGAAGCCCCAAACTCTGAGGACATAATGGTCTTCAGCATTTCTTGACGAAGCCATCTGGCAGCTGTAAGTGGAAAGAAAGGGCTCCCTGGAAAGGCCAGCGGTCCTCCCAGTCATGACTCTCTAGCGTAAGTCACCTTGGTTGGTACCCTCTGTGGGACAGACACTCTGGGTTTTGGGAAGTTCTGTCTTCTCTCCTTGAAGAATGCACAGTACTTTACTGAACACCGTGGCTCCCTGCTTCGGGTCCCCGTTGGTCTGTTTCTTATGGGCTGATTCTAGGGCCACTTTCTGATGCCCTCAGCACTGGGTCTCTGGCCAAGCTGATGAGAATGAGGAACTGCCTTCCACGGACCCAGTAACATCACACTCTTCTGGGTCAAAGTGCACCATCTCCCTCTCGCAAGCCCCTGCCAGGCTGCCCGTCCTCCCTGTCTGCAACCTGCGCTGCTCGTGCTTTCGCTCAGTTACTCCCGCATGCCCATCTGGTCAGACCACAACCCAAAGATCACCGCCTCTGCAGGAAGCCCTCGGAGTCCCCTAGGCCAGCTCGGGCCCCCCATTTCATACTTGTGTGGCTCTCTCTACTTCCTTCCTGGAACCCCCAGCACAGCTTCAATTAAATAAGCAATTGCACAGAGGCTTACTTGAGGCCCCACCCCAACCCCCCACAGGGCCCCATCCAGGCAACAGATGCCTCGCTTTGTGCCTGCTGTGCTCTCGCTGTGTCCCAAGACCCAAGCACAGTGTGTGAACCTGCAAGACTCTAGGAAACACATGCAGCACGGGGGGAATGTCAGTTTCGGACTCTGTGGCGTTGAGCAATGGTAACATTGGCTGAGACCCTGCCAGGCGCCAGGCACTAAGAGATTTGTTCCTTTATTTACATTCATAGCCACAAGCGAGTAAGGAGTCATTGTCATCCCCGTGACACCTTCGTCACCCAAGGCCCCAGAGCTCTCTACACGACCATGCTGAAATCAGAACCCAGATCTGTCTGCCGTCAAAGCCTTGCTGTCAGGCCTGGAGCTGCATTCACTTCTCAGAGCGTGTTTCCCAGGGTAAAGGTCAGACCTCCAATTCGCAGGGTAGAGCTCCTATCTCCAAGCCGCAGAGGCCTGAGCTACAGTGGCTCCTGGGGTGCTCTCCAAGGCCCCTGAGAAGAGAGGCACACAATAGACTGACCAGCCTGATGCCCACAGGTGAAGCCTCCCTAGCAGAAAGTGGGGGAGAGGCCCCGCTCTGCAGGAGTGAATTCCTCAGAGAGTACCTTTTCCAGGGTTATTCAGACAAAGCTGAGGCCGTGTAAGAGGAAGTGGTCAGATATACAGCTGTGGGCAGCCTATAAAGTTGGGAAAGGAAGTGGCTGCGTGAGTTTTATGTCTTTTTCACAGACGCACATGCAGAGGAGAGACAGAATACAGAAAGGAGAGTAGACCGTGGTGAAATCTGCCAACAGGCAGACAAGATGCCGTGCACATTGTGTGGTTCTCTCAGCTTTGCATGAGTGCTTGGAAATGCTCAGTATCAAATATGTAGGAACATAAGGAGGGAGGGAAGGACTGAAGGACAAGGTGAGGGAAGGAAAAGAAGGGGGGAAGGAAGGGAAGAAAAAAACTTTTTCAAAGACAGAGATTCTCAAAAGAAAAAAAGAAAACCACAGATCTTTTTGCTGCCCCCTCCAAAGTTAATTAAGTGGCAGTGAGACCCATGCTGTTGGGCTATTTATGTAATGAAAAGATATTCCAAAAATAGAACCCAGAGGCCCAGCTTGCAAAGCCTATGACTGAGCCAGCTGGAGCAGCAGAAGGTTATGGGGAGCCCTGATCCCAGCTTCAACACAGTCCTTATGATTAAACGAGGCTTCTCACATTCAGGCTGCAAAACCGCTCCGGGCAAGAGGCTGGGAGAGGTTTAATTTATGTCCCATGGAGATTAGCTTACTTCTGCTGTCGACCCGATTTTGCATGCTCTCTGACCTCCCCAGATTGCCTGCTGACTGCTCTCTGAAAAATAAGAAGGAGCTCGGGTGAAAGTGCCCAAGAATCAAGCAAGTCCTTAGCTTGTTTCTTACCCATTGGAAATACAGAGGGGGCTGGGGATATAGCTCAGTGGAATAAGCGCTTGCCTAGCAAGCGCAGGGTCCTGAGTTCTATCCTCAGTACCACAAAAAAAAAAAAAAAAAGAAATACAGAGTATCACCACCAGAAGGGAATCTTGATGATTCTCTGGTGACCAGGGGCTCTGATTTAACCACGAGGTCTTTTGTGTGCTGGGATTTTACTGGAGTGGTATTTTCAAGAAGGAGAGAGAAACAGGGAGGGAAGAGGGAGTGGCAGAGGGAGGGAGAAGAAGGGGAGGAAAATGAACAATGGACTGACCGCGACCAGGCTGCCCAGACCTAGTGGGTTCTGTACGACATACGTGTATTGGAAGCACATGTGCTGCTAAATAACAAATGGAAGAATAGCACAGTGTGGTGACGTCCACCTGTAATCCTACAATTTCAGGAGACTGAGGCAGGAGGGTCACAAGTTTGAGGACAACCTGAGCAACTTAATGACTTAGGAAGACCCTATCTATAAATAGATAGGTAGATAGATACAATTTCAGGAGACTGAGGCAGGAGGGTCACAAGTTCGAGAACAACCTGAGCAACTTAATGACTTAGGAAGACCCTATCTATGAATAGATAGGTAGATAGATACATAGATAGATAGATAATATAGCTCAGTGAAAAGGCCCTGAGGTAAGTCCCCAGTACTACAAAAGTAAGATTTAAAGATGAGTTTTGAAGCTAGGATGGGATTGAGAAACTTCAAACTAAATCCAGCCCTCTGTCTACACAGCCCATGAGTTAAGGGTGGTTTTCACATGTTTGAACTGTCGGAAAAAATGAAAAGAAGATCTTCATGAAAATTACACAAAACCCACATTTCTGTGTCCCTAGTTGCTGGAGCACAGCCCTGCTCGTGTGTCTATGCATGGCCTGAGAGTCTCACCACAGCGGCACAGCTGAACCCCTGCCACAGAGACTCCACACAACATTCAGGAAACATCTGCTATCTGAGCCTTCATCTGGAAAAGTTTGTTGACCTCTTATAAAAACAACAGTTCCAAATACTGTTTCCAGCACTTAATAAGAGCAAAGAAGTTGCATTTTGTTGGCTCATGTATTTTATCCTTTATCAGATATTTAATACCTACCTGTGGGGACAGGTACTGGGAGACAGCAGGGAGCAAAGATTCAGCTCCTGTTCTTCTGGAGTTTAGTGTCTGTGTCCAGGTGTCTCCTTTTGACAGTATAAATTTTCTAGCGCTGCCAGCTATTTCCCACAGGACACTGTTCCACCCCCTTGAACCTGTGTCCGTTTCCTTTCCCTGTGTGTATCCTGATTGCCTCCATCTCTCCTAAGGAGAGGTCCCCAAAATGACCCATACCATTTTTTCAGGAGGTGGAGGTCTTAAAGGACTCACCCTGAGTCAAGCCATCCTCTCAGTCTAGTTTTGAAGTTCTGAACACTCACCTTTGTATTTTCAGCTCCTGATTTCCAGAGACCCCAGAGCAGAAGACCTGATCGTGTAGATGGGAGCAGTAGCCAGCTATGGAGGATAAGGCTGTGTCTATGCATGATCCCTCCCACATAAACACAAAGTCACCTCCAAGCACGTGCCCCAGGGCCTCAATCTCTATGCAAAACCCAGAGAGTGGAGATCTACCCCAGCCCCAGGAAGAAGCTGGCTCTTCAGGAGACCCTCTAAAGACAGGCGTCTGAACCACGAATGAGGTTTCAAGGTCTCACCTTTATCTCTTCATTCTTACTTCTGTATCACACCTTCCAGGGGACTGCTTGATTTTTTTCTAGAAAAACAGCACTGGGCGAGTCACTGAAGTCCCCACAAACTTGGACATTTTCTTTTGGAGTCTGGAGCTCTGTGGATAGAGCAGAAGAGAAGCGGCCAAGGGTCAGGGCAGGAGCTGAAGGGTCTCAGGATGGCGCTCAATGACACGGCCCCTTCCTTTTGCCTGGACTCTACTGTACACAAGGTCACCATCAGTGTGATCCTCATAACCCTCATCCTCATCACGGTCGCCGGCAATGTGGTTGTCTGCCTGGCGGTAGGCTTGAGCCGCCGTCTCCGCAGTCTGACCAATTGCTTCATTGTGTCCTTGGCAGTCACAGACCTGCTCTTGGGCCTCCTGGTGCTGCCCTTCTCTGCCGTCTACCAGCTGTCCTGCAAATGGAGCTTCAGCAAGGTCTTCTGCAATATCTACACCAGCCTGGATGTGATGCTCTGCACGGCCTCCATCCTCAATCTCTTCATGATCAGCCTTGATCGCTACTGCGCCGTCACTGACCCACTGCGGTATCCTGTGCTCATCACCCCGGTCCGGGTCGCCATCTCTCTAATCTTCATCTGGGTCATTTCCATCACCTTGTCCTTCCTGTCTATTCACCTGGGTTGGAACAGCAGGAATGAGACCAACAGCAAGGACAATGACACCATCTTCAAGTGCAAAGTTCAGGTCAACCAAGTGTATGGGTTGGTGGACGGACTGGTCACCTTCTACCTACCTCTGCTGATAATGTGCATCACATACTTCCGTATCTTCAAGATCGCTCGGGAGCAGGCCAAGAGAATCAATCACATCAGCTCCTGGAAAGCAGCCACCATCAGGGAGCACAAAGCCACAGTGACACTGGCTGCTGTCATGGGGGCCTTCATCATCTGTTGGTTTCCTTACTTTACTGTTTTTGTTTACCGCGGGCTGAAAGGGGATGATGCCGTCAACGAGGTGTTTGAAGCTGTTGTTCTGTGGCTGGGCTATGCCAACTCAGCCTTGAACCCCATCCTGTATGCTGCCCTCAATAGAGACTTCCGCACTGCATACCATCGGCTCTTCTGCTGCAGGCTTGCCCGCCATAACTCCCATGAGATTTCTCTAAGACTGAACAACTCCCAGCTAATCAGGAGCCAAAGCCAAGAACCCAGGTGGCAGGAGGAGAAACCCCTGAATCTCCAGGTGTGGAGTGGGACGGAAGTCACAGCTCCACAGGGAGCCACACACAGGTAACAGCACTAACCATTTGTCCACAAGATGGGGGAGGGGAGGCACCTTGTGCATAGCAGTTAAGGTCGCTGCATGTAGGTAGTATTGGTTTATGCGCTGAGAGTGCTCCATGACCACTTTGTGAACACGGTCTCATTTAATGCTCTAATGGCCCCCTATTTAGAACACACTACCTCCATTTTTAAAGGATTACCATAAAGATCTCAGAAAACTTGTCAAGGACCACTCAGCTAGGACTTGAATAGAGGACCCCTGACTCTAGAACTCAGAGGCCCTTCTTTCTAGCTATGTTGTCCTTTCAACCAGAAGACCTAAGTTTGAGGCTGACTTTGCCACTTAGGAGTCAGGCGTGTTCAACTAAGGCCTCCAGGCAACACTCAAATAGCCAAGCACCGATGCTGACTCCCTATGGGCCCACTCTGAGGATAAATGAGAAACTTAGCTCCATTCATTGAGCATCTACTGTGCATCAACTGTTATGGTGGGAACACTCAGGTCACTGGAGAAAGAAGACAGGCAGGTGGACTTTAAGAGCCAGGCAAGAGTATAGGCACTATACCAGAGATAGTAGGAAAAGATTGGGGGGCTTAGAGCCAAGGGGGGATAGCCTAGGCAAATCTGTGCCTAGTTTTTTTGGTGCTGGACGTGGAAGCCAGGGCCTCCTCATGCGTGCTAGACAAGGACCATACCACTGAGCTATACCCCAGATCTGTGCTATGGAGAAGTAGCCCTGGTGTGGAAGAATAGAATGAGCCTGCAGACAGGATATCAGCAAGGACAGTGTGGCCCTGGTCCATGAGGGCAGGAAAGGGAAGAAAGCAAAATCTAGTAGGTTATTTTGTTAAAATTAAAACTTTGCAAACTATGGGATGTACAGAGTACAGAAGATACAAGAGGGAGGAAACTTCAGCATTCCACCTCCAGAACTAGTCCAGGCTGATAACAGAATCAATATGCAATTTAGATAAATTCCCTGGTGTCAAAGTCAATGCTGCGTAGACCTGAGTGACACTGAAAGCTCACTATGTGGAGAAACAGCTCCTCTCTGAGTTTTTGCTGAGAGAAGCAGGTGAGATAATGTTTCTAGAATGCTTGGTACATAGGAGTTGCTCAATGAATGTGGCTTTCCTTTGTCTTACCTTGGACAAAGTTTTTGCCTCTCTGAAAACTGGTCTATGGAACTGATCCATCCATCCATCCATCCATCCATCCATCCATCCATCCATCCATCCACCCATCCACCCCTTTGTTCATCCATTTGTGCACTTGCGGATACCTGTCCGATTCCTACTACATGTTATGAACTATGCTGAGTGCCAGGGATGTAGAAACAACATTCTGCATGTTGATTCTGATGAGAAATTATGAGAGATCAGTTGTAAAAACTGTTCTTTATGGAAACCATTCTGCCCTCTCACCATGACTTCAACAATTCATTGTCCTTCTAGGACCTCAGGTTCCGCACCCTGTAGGGTTGGATCCATCCTCATGCAGCTGCTCAGTTCGTCACAGAGTCGCCTGAAGGTCACATAAGCTAAGGGATGTAAATAGACATTGCGGTCCCTCAGTAGGATCTGAGTCTACACTCAATCACTGAGCACCACACCAACACATGCCCAAGTGGACACTGTAGACCCACAGCCTGGGGCTCTGTTTGGTGGACACCTGTGGGGCCAAAACTCCCACAGTAGAGCCCGGGGCCTCGTATCCCTTCTGGTCTGTGCTGCTGTCATCCTCTCCCCACAGCCATGGAGCCCCTCCATAGACTGGGGCCCGGCCCTCCACCCTCCACCGCTCTCCTGCGAGAGCGTGCCTGAGCACCCCCGCTCCTGAACCGTCCCCAGGGCCCTCTTCCTGACTTCCTGGGATCTTAGCATGGAGATCCGTGCTCCCAAATTCATCCTCCACACCAGCAGAGAGGTGTGTCCAGCATGCACATCTGGAGGCTTCCATAGCCGGTCCTGCTAGCAGAAGTGCCCATTCGACCCTGTCTTTCCACGATCCTGCATGTAGAAGGCAGCCTCAGTGACAAAACTAATTTAATTCAGAGTGTGTAAGGAAAAAGAATAAAAACCATGTGGTTAAGAGCTAGGCAGAAGGTAGCCGACACTATTCAGTTTAATCATGTGTATCACTGTGTACTGCTCATTCTTGTTTGACTCCTGGCTTCATAAGCTGCCTTCTAACCTAATCCTTAAGGACATATATTCATTCAGTGAGCTCTTAACAAGAATAGTGGTCATTCGCTAAGCACCCACTATTTACCACTTGACATGTCTGACATTGTTTGCATGGAGTAATCATTCTGTGGGGCCGTCCTGCCCCTGCTGTGCGCCCCGAGCTAAGGGCACACAGACGGTAAGAAGCCCCTGACATCACCCCACTGCTAGGGCTGCTTGTTATTGCTCACAGCTCAGTTACAGAGCAGCACGTTTAGGGACTGAAATTTAGCATTTCCGGCACTGGAAGACAGTGCACAGCCCTGGCCCATTCATCTTACTCTTCATTCAGCGCTCTGTGCAGCAACTGCGAATGCAAACAGAAAAGCCCTGCTCATCCAGGACAGGGCTGACCCCTTGAGACCAGGGTCCTCATTTCATTCTCAGCAAACCCTGTGAACTAGGGATCTGTTTAATCTCCACTTTATAGATGGGGCTCGGAGAAGGGAAGCAAACACCCCAAGTGGTACAATCTAGGAAGCTCTGCCAGAAATAGCAGCTCCAGTACTCCAGTGTCTTCTTGGTGCCGGGTGCACTGCTGAGGACAAGCGCTGACTTTGCCTTCTGATCCCCATGGCCGGCCACCCAGCTAAGAGTGGGTGCCCACCTGAGTCACACACAGCCACAAGGCCTGGGTCAGACCCCATGTTCCCAGAGACCACAGCTGAGGTCTGTCTGCCAGCCCCTGCGCACAGTGGGCAGAAGAGCTTAGTGGAGGGTGGCAGAGCCAGCTAGAAGGCTTCCTGCCAAGGTTGAGGGCACAGGAATGGCAGGAGGCTGATCGGAGCCAGGGGCTTTATCCACTGGGGCTGCCAGAGAAATCAGAGCCTGCCGTGTTCCACGATAAGGCTGGCTCCTGGCTTCCCTGACAACTGATAGCATATCCTTGTGCTCTGCCTGGGGACAAAACCCAGCACTGACCCAGAGCCTTCTCACTGCCGACACTGGAGTGTGTGCCTAGGCTGAGAACTGGGGAGGGAGCTGCTCCAGCCTGCCCTGGGTGGAGCGGGGGACACAATCAGTGAGGGAGACTCCAGGAGAGAGTGGCTGAGCCGGCCAGTCCTCCCTTCCCTGCGGCCAGCCAGCAGCCTGCTCTCCGGTGTGAGGCTCTCTGTCTGCCCCCTCCTTACCTGTGTTGCCTCGCCTTCGCTCACCCCCTTGCCCCTCTCCCCGCATGCCTCTCACTCCTCATTCCTGATTCTGTTGCCTACCTACTCTGTCCCATCACTCACAGCGAGCTATCAGAAGCAGGAATCCCTGGCATAGACCCTCCTCAGTAACTTCCACTGCATCCCATCACCTCCTGGGTACAGTGTAGCCCTTGGTACACTTCTTACGGCTGCTGTAACAAATGACCACTACCTGTAGGCTTAAAAAGAACACACTTTTCATCTATCACCGTTTAAGAAGTCAGAAATCAGAAGGCTGGGTGTTGGGAGAGCTGGTTCCTTCTGAGGGCTTCCAAGGAGCATCGTTTTCCTCACCTTTTGCAGCTCGTGGGTGCCGCCTGCACTCCTCGGCTCACGGCCCCTTTCTCGTGCTCACTGCTCCAACCTCTTGGCTGTCATTATCTCTCTTCCACAGCTCAGTGGTCCTCTGCCTCCCTCTTCCGTGGACACTTGAGAATTCATTGAGGGTTTACTGTGTTGGGATAATCCATGAGGGGCTTCTCATCTCTAATTCTTTAACTTAGTTACATCTACAAAGTCCCTTTTGCCACATAAGGTGATATTCTCAGACAATGAGGATGTGGCTCTGTTTGAGGTACATCATTCAGCCTTCCACATGTCCCAACTTGCTACCTGGCAGTAAAGGGCCTTCGCTATTCAGGCCCTGACGGTCTTCCTCTTCTGTTTCCTGCCAGCATCCCCAGGCTCCTGCCTCCCTCCACCACCCTCTACCCCAGCCAAAATAAGGCACTCCGTGTTTGTTCAGTCAAAAGCATTCACCAAGCTAGATATGATGTTACATCCCTGTAATCCCAGCACTCGGGAAGGCCGAGGGAGAACAGCAAGTTGAAGCCCAATTTGAGCAACTCAGGAAGACCCGGTCTCAAAATAAAAAATAGTGCTAGAGATGTAACTCAGTGCAAAAGCTCTAGTACTGGGAAAAACAAAACAAAACAAAGCAAAACAAAAAAACCAAGAGATTCCCAAGGATTTTCTAGCCACTAGCACTTTTTGGGGTAACAGTGGGCAAGGAGCCAGAGGCTCTTCCTGCACAGAGCAAAGGTTCTGAGTGTGGTCCCCGGACCAGCAGCTGCCTCCAAGTTACAAAGTAGCTGGCATCAGGCCCCACAGTCTCACTTATGGCAGAGCCAGGATTGGAGCCCAGGGCCATCTGACTTCAAAGCCTGGGCCCTTTCCACAATGAAATGCTGCTTAGACTTGAACTAGATCTTGCTTCTGATCAGCACCTCAATGCTAGTCCCATAGATACCAGAAAGGGAAACCAAGGATCAGGGAGGCAAATGACCTGGCTGCAGCGCAAAGCAAGCTAAGGGGAGGCTGGACCCCTGCCCAGTGTCCTTTAGGTCCATTCCCACCCACTCTTTTCTCCCCACAATCTCCCAAGGCTGGGAGATACGATTCACAAGCATCTAGCCTATCAGCAGCCCCTCCCCAGAAGGTGTGGCACTTCCTCATTCCTGCAGAGCCCCTTGGTTGCCTGTGATGGCTTGCCTGCCCAGACGTCTGGAGGGTTGGATCCTGACTGGGCACAGTGCCTCTCCCTTCTTCCTTCCAACCCACCCCATGCCAAGGAGGCAGCTTCCAACCAGCCCCTGCCTAATCCCTCACATCTGCTCTCTGCCCCTCTGTGGCCAGAGAAGACTTTCCCAGAAGTAAACTGAGCAATGACCCACCCATCCACTCTTTCTGGAATAAAATACTAAGTCCTTATCCCAGCCTCTGAGGCTCTGCACTACTAGGCTCCTGTGCTGCCCAGTTCCCTTCATGCCCACACTTTGCCCCACCCCATGTGATCTCTCCTCTTGATGCATTTTATTAATTTAATGTCTGCTCCCCCTAAACCATAAGCTCCTGGATGGCAGCCTCATGTCTGTGCTGCTTCCTAGGGTCCCTGACACCTAGGATTGAGAATGGCTCACAGCAGGTCCAGAGATATTGTTGAATGGATGGATGAATGAGTGAATGCTTGAATGTTCTAGGCCCCTGAGAATCCTGAGAAGTGAAAAATGCCACCCCTACTGTAGAAATTTTTTAAAAAATCAAACCACGAAGAGGGAAGTCCCAGGAGCCTACGAAGAGCTCAGAGACACCCAGTTCCCTTTCATTGGATGTTACACTGGCTTCCTGCAGAAACTGGCATCACAGGCAGGTGGCACAGCAGCAGCCAGGGCCAACTCTGAGTCACAGAGCTCTTGGTGAGAAATGTCCAGCCACTCCCCCTGCTCAGCCACAGAAGGGACCTAGAATAGCAAAGTCACGTGTGAAAGTAGCAGAACATGGGAGCTTTTCAGTGGGGCTAGCATCCACGATTGCCGCTTCTGGACCGTGTCCACTGGGTCACTGTGGCATGTCATGGTTTGACCAAAGGTTGAGGGATGGGGGAGGGGGGGCTGATTCACCTTCTGCTCAGTCTAGTCTCGAAGATGTGCCTGCATCATCCGAGGCATGACAGCACCACATGTATGATACATGCTCTTCCCCAGAACAGCTCTTGCTCAGAAAGGAAGTTTCCTCTAAGGCCACAGACATGTGTACCTCTTTCATCTTGTTTTCTAAACCAGTCTAACTTTTCTTGCACATTGATTTCTACATTCCTGAGAAGCTTTGAGAAGTGGTCTTTCAGATATATCCAGAACAGTTTCCTCCCTACGACTCAAAGACATGGCTGGTCCCCTGCCTCTGAGATATTGGGGCTACCTTGTGTGTGGTAGATTTTCACATCTGGCTTTTGTCTAGCTGTCAGGCCTGACACCTCAAGGCTGCTGGGGTATTCTCCCAGAGTGTTGAAGGTTAGGTCGACCCGGTATGATATGAGCCATGGTTTCTCCACTTACTACTACATGACATTAGGCAAGTCCTTCCACAGTCAGTTACAAAACAGTGATGGTTATCTTACTTACTCTGCAGAGTTGTAAGAATGAAAGCAGAGTGAAGGCACTTAGCATAATTCTTGGTATGTGGCAGGAACTTTAACAAATGCGAATTTCTGTTCTCTACCAGCTATCTCTTCTCCCCTTTTCTTTTGTTCTCTCTCTGTCTCTCTGTCTCTGTCTCTCTCTCTCTCTTTCTCTCTCTCGCCTTCTCCCTTCCTCTATCCCACTCTCCTCCTTCCTTTTACCAGTTCACATACTATACAACTATACAATTCACCCATTTAAAGTGTACAGGGAAGTGGTTCCCAGTATATGTATAGAGGTGTATAGTCATTGTTACAATCAATTTTGGAACTTTTCCTCACTCTAAAAAGCACCCCCGGCTCCTTTAGCTGGCCTCTTCCAGCCCCTGCCTTCCATTTCTGCACCCGCCACCCCATGCAGAGGTAACTGCCAATGTACTTTGCGCTCCTGTTAATTCGGCTGGTCCCATCTGGACATTTCACATCCTGCGTAGTCTTTTGTGCCTGGCTTCTTTTAGTCAGCATTTTTTCAAGGTTCTGTATTTTGTTTGTTCTTCTTTCACTTCATTTTTTCCATTTGTTTTATGTGTGCTTCCCTCCCATCCCCCCCCCCCCCCCCCCCCCCATAGCTCATGTCCCTTCACCAAGGCTTTGGGTTTTGCGGCAGCTTTTGACCCCTGGGGCTTTGGGTGGAAAACTACATCCAATGAGGCTGTGTCTTGGACCACCCATACAGCCCCAAACCTCCACTTCTGCAAAGCTGCCAAACAGAGCAGAAGCGATGGCCAGAAGTTAACTCATTCGTCTTTTGTCTCTTCAGAGAGTTTGGGGAGTGAAACCCCTCCTGCCCCCAGAGGAAGTCAGGGAAAGGAGAACAGAAAGAGAGGAGGTGGGAAACCCTTCAGAGCCTCACAGTCAAGGCGACTAAATCGTGGCGCCCTCTGGAGTCACTGGAAAGGTAGAGAACTTCTCATTTACAGGTCTGGGGTTGGTGCTTTGAGGCCAGCTGGAGGCTCTGGCTTGGAGCTGCGAGGTACCCCCTGCTCCCAGAATGCTCTTCTCCACTTATACCTACTAGCTCCTGAGAGTTGACAGCCCAGGTTTCCTGGGCTGGGATGGGAGGGAAGGGAAACCATATCTTCCAGACCACCAGTGATTTTGTACCCTTAAAATAAAGATGCACATCCAAGGAAACAAGTGGGGAAAGGGCCCTTCCGCCAGGGGACCGAGCCCCAGAGCACATGGCTGTCAGTGTACAAAAGGCCGGACCTCAGCCCCTCCTGGTCCCCTTGACCTGATCCCTTTGTGTGGAAAACAGCCAGTGCAACAATAACCATGTATCAGGTAATGATGTCTTAGACAACTGCTGACCACGATAGTGGTCCCATACGATTGTAATGGAGCTCAGAAATTCCCATCGTCTAGTGTTCTTACTGGGCCTTTTCTATGTTTGGATGCACAAATGCCATTGCGTTGCAGTTGCTGCAGTGTTCAGGGCGGTGCTGTGCTGTACAGGGTTGTAGCCTAGGAGCGATGAGCTGTGCCCTGAGTCTAAGTGTGTAGTAGACGGCACTAGCTGGGTTTGTCAGTGCTGTCTGCCGTGGTTACACAACAGCAACACCACCTGGTGAGGCATTTCTCAGAATGTGCCCCTTTGGCTAGATGGCACGTGGCTGTACTCACTCTGCCACCACAGACAAAGCCTAACGATATGGGGGTGGCTTTATTCTGATAAAACTTTATTTATGGACACTAAAATTTGAGTTCCATATTCATGAGTCGTGAAATGTTATTTTACTATTTTTTTTCAACTTGTTCAAGAAAAACAGGTGGTGGGCTAGATTTGGTCCATGGACTATCATTTGCCAACCCTGGTGTAGGGGACAGAAATGGACACCAAGTCCAGGCCCTCACTCTGTGGTGGAGGGTCAGCACCTTCCCCTCTCTGAACCTCAGCTTGCTTCTCTGCAAAATGGGAGATAGCAATGGCTTCCTGGGAAGATGATGATGAGATTTAGCACTGATTTATGCAAAATGCCTGGCACAGAGTCAGAGCTTACTAAGTGGCAGTTTTTGTTACTTTTTTCCTCCACGGCCTCTTTGCAAAGGAGCAGCTGAAAAGTTTGAGGCTTTGTGGATGCATCTCAGCTGTGCTACTGAACTACTCAGATCACGTCCTGACCTTGAGTCTCATGTCTCTCATTTGAAAACAGAGAACTTGGATTGGTCTCAAGGGACCATTCCAACACTAGCTATATATAAATGCTTAACAAGAGAAAGAAATTATGCCCATACCCCAACTGTGCTGTGTCAAGAGTCTTCTGGCAAAGACAGTGAAGAATGTGTTTTTTCATACTAATGAATCTCTCAGAGTGTGGAAGTAAATCCAGTAAAATACACCCTTGTCACAATTCAATTGCAGATGCTGACATCAGGGTGCCAGGCAATAGTGTAGACTAGACAGAGGGAAGATCTGCAGAGAGATCTCTAACTTTGGGACCAGAAAGCCTTCTCTGGAGGCTGTGTGACCTTGAGAAGATCACCTCTCTCTCTGAGTTCTAACTTCCTCCTCAGTAAAATAGAGCTAAAAATTCTGACTGCTGTCTCTGCCCCTAAGCAAACAGCTGTTGTTGAACACAGCCAGTTATTTTTGGCGGTGTCAAGGGGCTGGGATGAAGTGTGTCTGAGAACGACTAGGCATTGCAGGGTCTCTATAGCTCCTGAAGCTCTCCTGGGATAGAAGGACCACTCCCTCTTCCTGTAGATAAAGTAGAAGGGGGACTCCCCACTGCTAAAGTGTCCCCGAGCCATCAGTTTGTCCACTAATCCATACAGAAAGCTGTGCAGTGCTGAGAGAACCCCACAGCTGGGCATCACAAGTCCACGGTCCTTCTTTCTAGGACTGCCATATGTTGTCATCACCCAGGCACTGACATTCAGGATTGGTGGCAGTCCTCACATGGAAAGTGGGGGGTAGAAAACTTAATTATTTTAGAAAAAGAACATACCACAGAGAAACACAGTGAAACCTCATTCTTGTTGCCAACACCCACAACTTCTAGAGTTTTTCTGTCTTTGTCCAGGTACACATGAGGCCTTGCAGCTGTGGTGCCGAAAGGACGCCTGCAGTCTGTGCGCTGCCCTCCCAGCCCTTCCGGGAGCACGGCTTCCTAGGCAGGCTGCAGGCGCTGTTTGTGGCTGCCGACTCTGCTGATTCACCCACTCTTTCACCCTTTGCTCAGCACCCAAGAAATGGGAAGCTCACAGTGCCGATCCACTGAGCTCAGCAACTGAGCTCCCCAGGTGGTTAGCTGCTGGCTGGGAGTCAGCTACTCCCTCTCTCTGACAGCGTGTCCTCATCTGAACAGCAAGGCCGGTCAGGTCAGCGCCTCCTTCTCAGCACAGGGAAAGGGCCTGGTGAGTCAGTGCCTGTGCCCCAGGAAGACGCTTAGAACGTGCACATGGGATGGGTGACAGAAGCTTCTTTTCACACTACTCAGGGAGCTCATAGACCACCATTTCCCAGGCAGAGGATAAACAGGAATTTCCTGGGTCAGAGAGGAGCTAAGACACCTCTAGGTGTAAACCCAGGGACTCTGACATGAAAGCAGTCTATATAGGACTCTCTGCCTTCTCTCCAGGGTAAGGTCCTCGGTTGTTTGGGACACCTCAAATCTGTCCTGTGGGCGTCTCTATCAAGACACTGCTGGGCCCGGGAGTCGTGGGCCTGGGCTTGGCCTGCACTAGGAACCCGTTGGCCTATGCTGCAGGCTCCTGACCCCATCCTTACCCTGACAGCCCTAACGGGCAGCCCCAGGTGTGCACAGGGACTCACTGTATCCCTGTGGGAGCAGAGGAATGAGGGTGCAGGGCAGCAGGAGACCCCCTTGCTGCTGTTTCCCCAGCAGACCCACACCCTTCCAGGCAGCTTTGTTCTGTGCTTCCAGGCAGAAAATGGGGTTCAAGCCTCTGTGCCCTTAACACCCCAAAATCATCCTCCAGGGATCCAGTTTCAGTCAGGCTTTTGATCCCAAGGGAGATGGCAGGTGGAGGCCAGATCCACTCCAGCCTCTACCTCGAAGCCTCTGCTGTCTGCCCCACTGGGCCTGCTCCTCCCAGGGTGCGGGGAAACTGAGTTCCCAGGCCCATGACGCTGGTGCACTTTGACTCTCCCCACTGTCTGCCTGGGGCTGTGGAAATGTCTCCGCCCTCACCCGTGGGCTTTAGACACTCCCTCCTGTGCCTGCAGTGGCTGCTTCAGAGTGGAGGGGGTGCTAGTGAGGCAGACAAACAAGGGCAGGGCTCAGGCACCTCCTCATCGTCTCAGAGTGGCATCCTATGCCGCCCCGCCTGAGAAGCACCTCACACTGCCCGGCACGCCAGCCCAACACATTCACTTGCTACCTGGTCAGGGCAAGGAATGAAGCGCTACTGGGAGCTGATAACCTGGTAACTGCTGACCTTGGGCATCACTTAACCTTCCCATGCCTCAGTTTCTTCAACTGTAAAATGGGAAGGATACTAGTACCCACTCCAGAAAGCTGTTATAAGGACAAAAGGAGAGGTTAGATGTTACAAGCCCAAGGATCGTGTCTGCCACCTGAGAACTCCCAGTGACCACGGAAGCAGGGTGTATGAGCATCCCTGGAACTGGCTGAAATGTTTCCCTGTCGTACCTAGTGATTATTTTTGCATTTGTTTCTGCATTGTAAGGAACTCTGGGGTGGATGTCTTGACAGAGAAAACATTCAGGTTTCTTTCACATTATTTTCGTAGAAACTGAATTTCTGGAAACAGAATTGCTAGCCAAAAGGAAGGGATATTTTAAGCGCTTTGTTCCACTTTGTCTGTTTGCAGGACAGGCTGTAGGGGTATCAAATCTGAAGGTATCACTTCCTGGGAGCCACATCAGTGGAAGGGTCCTGGAACTGTCATGAGTGTGGCTGGCTAGCACAGAGGGTACAGACCACAAAGAGAAGAGGACACTGCCATGTAAAGAAGAGCAGAGGGGCAGGAGTCTTTGAAGGAGCTGAAGGAGAACCTCTCCCTCATCCAAGCCCTAAGCCTTCAGAGGCTGGGAGCCATGAGGGCCTCAAAACAAAGAGACCAGGACATGGTTGCAGAGGCTGAGCCAGGGTACAGTGCCCAGCAAGCCCGGAGTGGGCTCTAGCTCTGCTGCTCACTGCTAGACGACTGTGAGGAGATGGAAGTCCTCTCTGTGCCTCAGTTTCCCCATGTATGGAGTGGGTGTGACATTTTGCCTCTCTCCCAGGAATGGGGTGTATGGGCGAGGGGCACGGGCTGTAGGAATTGCCTGGGTCACCTGGGGTTCTTTTTCCAGAAGCACCCACCAGCATGAATGGGCAGGAGCTGTGAGATGCTCTTCAGTTCAAAAAGCAGTTTCAGAGAGGACTGGTGAAGCGGACAAGTCTCAGGCAGCGGGTACGGGAAAGTCTGAGCAGGGTGAGCGCAAGGTTAGGGCTGGGGAGATCTGAGCATGACCCACGTCCCCGAGGGGCCTGGGGTGAAGCAGCGGCCTCGGAGCTCTGCTTCCGCATCTTAAGGGGAGTTTGGGCCAGGAACCTCCAGTTTCGAAGTTGGGCTGACCTGTGCTCTCTAAGAACTGTACTGTTTATTTACAGTGAGCCTTTGTGAAAGGAACTGAAAAACTTTGGGCCTCGAATCTTCATATGTTAGAGAAAATATCACACGGACATTGTAAAAGTCAAATAAGATTGAGGATGTTCAGTGGCTGATCCGTGAGCAAGCTCATCACTTCCTGATTCAGGATTTGGCACTCAGCAGGAGGAAATGGGTGCCATGGAGATAGCGGAGGGACTGATTGGGAAGCGGGGCTCCCCACCCCTTTACTTCTCCTTCAAGCACTGGCCCCACGGGCCACAGTGTACCGCGTACTGGCTTCCTGGCTGGGTAGCCTTGGGCAAGTTTCCTCATTCTTTGGCCTTCCTTTCCTTCTCTATAAAATGAAGAGAATGATAGCAGATACCCCAGGCAGTTAGTGTGAGGATTAATGGAGTTGATTATATATATTGCTGTGGCCAGGCCTGGCCTGCGGGAAGAGTCAGTGATGGTAGCTTTTTTGTGCTTGTGCTCATGGCTCAGTGTAACGGCTTGGATCTAGCACATGGTGGTGGAGGCTTCTTCTCCACTTACCAACTGTGTGCCCTGTCCAGATCATCACCCCAGTGGTGGGCCATGTGCAAGATGTAGGAGGTATGACCACCATATAGGGATGTTGGGAGAGCCCAGGCCAAGCACAATATGTGCTCAATACTGGTACTGAACCGCATGATTTACCTACAGCTTTATATTTCCTAAGCATTCTCGTAGGCATTGCTCAGACCCGCTCCCCACAGCCTCCCAGTGGGGGGCAAACTCTCCTTGACAGAGGACATTTCAGTCAGCTTTCCATTGCTATAGAAAAAGACCTGAGGGAATCAACTTAAAAGGGAAAGAGGTTTATTTTGGCCCAGGGTTTCAGAGGTGTTAGTCCATGGTTGGCTGACTCTACTGCTCTTGGGTCTGGGGCAGCACAGTAAATCCTGGAGTGAATGAGTGCATGGGAGAGCAAAGCTATCAACCTCATAGGTCCCAAGAGTGCCTGGAAGGGCCCCCAATGACTTAATGTTGTCCTATAACGCCTGTCTCGTAAAGGTTCTGCCACCTCCCAATAGTGCCATGGGTTGCATCACTGGGCCTTTGGAGGACATTTAAGACCCAAACTACAGCAGAGGGTGAAGGAGACTTACCTTGGGTACTCACTGTCCCGTGAAGCCAGTTAATACATGAACAAATGCTTTTGTAAGAGACAGACAGAATATAAGGAAACCAAAGTGTTCAAAATGCAAAGAATATGCTAGGTACTATATACAAATACTAACCAAAAGAAATCTAGATAGCTATATTAATATCAAAGTGAACCTTAAGCAGAAGATATTACTTAAGGTAAAGATGGCCATCATATTTTAATAAAGGATCAAATAATAATTCTAAACTTATATAGCCAGGCATGCTGGCGCACACCTGTAACCCCAGCACTCAGGAGGCTGAGGCAGGAGGATCACTGCAAGTTGGAGACCAGTGTGGGCTATAAAGTGAGGTCAAGGCCAGCCTGAACTGCATAGTGAGACCCTGTCTCAAAAAGATAAATAGATAAATAAATAAATAAATAAAGTAAACTTGTATGTACCAACTAATTTAGCTTTAAAAATATGTAAAGTTGACAGAACTACAAGGAGAAATTAACAAATCATTATAGTATAAAATGTGTAATGTACTGCAATCAGTATTTGAAATCAAGTATATAAAAATCAATAGAGAAATATAATATTTTGAAAATACAAATAAAAAATTTAATTTAATGAAAAACAAAACACTACTTCCAACAACTAGAGAATATTTATTCCTTTCAAATATAGTAGAACATTGAAACAATTGACTCCATACTGGAATAAGAAGCACGTATCAACATATTTCAAAAAATCATCTGAGAATAGAGAATAATACTCTGGCTACCACAAAATTGAGCAACAACAACAAAATCTTCACATATATATCTGCAAGCACATTTCTTAGTAGAGCACGAATAAATAAAAAATAATTATGCATATTGGAAAATATTTTCAAATAAACAATGAAAATACTGCACAGTGCAACTTAAGAGTACACCTCCAAAGCTCTTATTAGAGGGAAAATACATAGCCGTAAGTGCTATGTATTTAAAATAAATTTGAAATTTAATGATCTAACCGTCCAGAAAATGAAATAGAACAATGAAACAAGCAGAAAGAGATAAAAGAACAAAACAGCAGAGACAACAGCAGAAATTAATGGCAGGAAACAAAATAAAGAGAAGAACAAAAAGGTAGAGTTGGGTGTTTGGCGGTTGCCTTGTGCCTGTAATCCGAGGTACTTGGGAGACTGAGCTAAGAGGACTGCAAGTCTTCAAGGTATGTCCGTGTGTTTTATGGCGTCTCTCTGGATAATTAATATATTTTTAAAAATATGATTGAACTGACATGTAACAAAAATATGTTCCATTAGAGTAATTTTTTGAGATGTTTATTGTCTTTTATCTCTATGATCTGCATTTGACTGTGAATATGCAATATTTCTGAAACAGTAGTAAGTGGCACTGACGCCCTCCAGAAAAAGGAAGATAGTCCCCAGCCTTGGGATAGCTTTTCTTGGATAATTTTACTGATTTCCCCTAGAATAACTTTCGCAACGCCACTGGCTCCGCGTCTGGAATGTTAATCCAAGGGCAGATACCTGCCTGCTTAGGCAAATATGTACACTACTAACACAGAAAAGGCTACTTGGAGCCTCTGAAGGGCCAGATTGTGACCTTGAGGTCCAAATGAAGGTGAGGGGCTCTGCAGAGGGAGGAACAGACAAATCCCAGGAGAGCTGGGGCCTCACAGAGCCTGCAGCAGTGGCCGGGCTGGGATGCACCCACACACTGAAGGCACCATGGGTGCTGGCTATGTCCTTGCTCCCAAGTCCTACAGAATCCAGCTTCCAAATCCACCACCGCCATCTGACAGACTCTCAGAGAAGCCCAGTGTTCCCCCCTCTCTGTGCAAAAGGAGAAGCAGGGACCTTGGTTTCCTGGGGCGGTCACTGTATGTTCACAACTGACTCAAAGGCAAGGCAGAATAACTGGTGTCAGCCCCCCATCCTTCCCCAGCCTGAGCAAGGAATGCTATAGATGCTCATGAATTATTTCACCTGGATATAGAACTAGAAAATGGGGGATAGATCCCTGGTAGGGTCCTTGCCTAACATACATGAGGCTCTGGGTTTGATTTCCGGCACCGAAAAAGAAAAAGATTTGGAATTAGCAAACATTAACTGAGTTCTTACTATGAGCCAACTTATATCTATACTTATGTATATTTCATAACAGTGAATTTTTGCAAGATTTGGAGATGTGGTATTCACCTCTATTTGTGGTTCACAGATGCTAAGTCACCTCCCAAAGGCACACAGCATGTTGGAGAGTTGCACTTGAATGCGAGTCTCCTGCATATTCCTCCTTGTGGGTGGAGGCAAGAAGTGCCTTTTGGACATGAACTGATCCAGGTGGCCAAAGCAGGTCCCCAGTTCATCCTACCCCACCATTCCCAAGGACCTGGGAAGCAGAGAGGCTAATCTCTGGCCCCTGTGGCCACCTCAGGCCTGACCTGTTCTTATGTTTCTGCAGGAAGCTGTCTCTGTCCTGCACCACGTGCTCCAGCAACATCCTGAGTTGCTGCAAGAACCTGTGGGGGCTTCAGTTCCTTCAGAGACACCTGGGAGGTCCCTCAGAGGAACAGACTGAGGAGCCACTGTCTGAGAAGACTCAAACCACACCAGACCAAGAAGCAATGCCCTCTGAGGCTGTCTAGAGCTGCCCAAAGCCATGAATATATTGGTCCTGGTCACCCAAATTTGACAGTGGAGCTCCTAAGGACCCAGCACTCACAGCCACTGAGGAAGAACCTTGGGGTGCTGTGGTCCTCCAACCCAGGGCCAGCAGCCTGTTCTGTGTCCAGCATTCCCAGACAGGGGCTCAGGACTCCTCTGGGCTGAATTCCAGGGCTTCAAAGCTCATGTTGGTGCTGGCCCTAGGAGTCATGTGCAGAGACAGTGGGACTTAAAGGGAAAGTACATACACATGTGCACGATGTGTACATGTAGGAACATGCATGTCCTCAGAGCAGGGCAGAGGGTGTGTTGCTCTAAAGCATTGAGCTCTCACTCTCTTGTGGGGTCTGCAGGATAAAGGAAAGGAAAGGAAAGGAAAGGAAAGGAAGGGAAGGGAAGGGAAGGGAAGGGAAGGGAAGGGAAAGGAAGGGAAAGGAAAGGAAAGGAAAGGAAAGGAAAGGAAAGGAAAGGAAAGGAAAGGAAAGGAAAGGAAAGGAAAGGAAAGGGGTGGGGAAAGGAAGGAAACTGCATGCATAAACACTACTATGTGCCAGGTATTTCACTTGAATGAGCTCATATAATTTTATAATGTGTGGTTAGGGTAAGAGCCACCATCCTCCCTTTCCCGAGTTAGAAACTGAGGCTCAGAGAAGCATTGGGGCTGCTTGAGCCACTCACTTAGAAAGTATACCTGGCCAATAGGAGGTACTAGGAAACGACTTGTTGAATGAATAGATGAGTGGGTGGATGGATGGATGGATGGATGGATGGATGGATGGATGCAAGAATTAGGGAAAAGCCAGACATCACATCCATACCCTTGACACTACAGTACACTGTCTTTCCGAAGAGAGGTCAAGATATTTCTTTGACTCAGCCTACCCTCCTGCTAGCAGGCCCAGACCCTCAGGTCTGGAGATCCTGTCACACTAAGGACTGACCTTCTCTGGTGCTTGTGATCAACAAAAATCTGTGTGCAGTGGACTCACTGGGGACAGCATAACTGTCTGGCACCAGGCAGGACAGGTGCAGGTGTGGAATTGCAGAAGCTGTGAATGGGGGAGTTTGACCCAGAAGTCCCCCTACTGGCCACATGACCTCAGACACATCACCTGACCCCTCTGAACAGCTCTCTCCTCCTCTGTTTGAGAGGCAAGCATGGCTTCCTACTTCTGGGATTATTGAAGAGACCCAAGGAGATGCGGGTGATGAGAGCCCTAGAAATATGTGGGTGTCGATGGACTTCTCTGCCCCCAGGACTTCTGAGTGGCGCCTTCTCAGTGACCCCACTCCCACCTGATACCCATGCTTCTCTTGGCTCCCAAGACCCCATCCTGGTTTTCTCCCACCTTGTCTACCCATGACTTTTCAAGCCTCTTTGCAATTCATCATCCTCTACCCAGCCCTCGCACATAGCCCTTCCCCATGCTGTCCTGAGCCTTGTCCCCTCTGTAGCCTTGTCTACACCCATGACTCGGCTCTGAGGCATAGTGTGATTACTTATAGATTTACAACCACAGGACAGGCTCCTAAGGGAAGCTGTAGACCCTGCACTGCCTACACAACAACTCCACCTGGATGTTTCAAAGATGTCTCACCTTTAGTGTGTCCATAACGATGCTCTTGACCTTCTCTCTACACCTGCCCCTCTCTTGGTCTTCCCCTTCTCAGGTAAAAGCCCACTGCGTGCTTCAAAGGTGAAGAGTCACCTTTGGCACATCCCTTTGCCTTGCTTCTCATGGTCAACTCTCCCGAGTGCCAACTTCTACACGTGTCCACCACCCACCCAATAGATTCTCCCCATCTGCCCTGTGAGCGCTCTGTGCCACTGCCATGATCTCCACTGGGGTGATCGGAACAGTTTCTTATATCCCTTCTCCACGATCCCCACTCCCCCTCCCCCATTCCTCCCTCTACGCCACAGCCACAGTGGGCCGTGCAAAGTTCACACACAGGGTAAAACCACCTCTATCATGCCCCCTGGGCTGCATGGTTGACCTGCTCGTGTCCTTGCAGCCTCTTCCTGCAGCATTCTCCACCCTCCCTTCTTTTCACTTTGCCCCTACTTGCCTTTTTATTTATTTATCCCACTCTGTTCTTTCCAGCCGCCCAGTCACTCACAGTGCTATTCACATGACTTGAAATACCCTTCTTGTTTGGGCCAGCGGACTCCATGAGATCTCAGCCTAAATGTCACTTCCATGAGTAAGTCTTCCTTCTTCCTAAATATTAAATCAAGCCCCTACCAGGAATCCTCAGAACTTTCCTTGGAAACTATTGGCATGATTGTAATGCCATTGTCACTTCTGTGACTCCTTAAAAACATAATCTGCCTCCCCTGCTCCTAAGTTCTTTCTGTCAATCATTGTCTGTTTAGCCCCTGAAGAGTTTTGGCAACAGTAGGACTTAATGACTATCTGTTCAGTGATTGAACAAAAAAAATAAAAGAGTGCAGAGTCTGGTCAATGCCAACACTTAAACAGCTTACCTGCCAATAAAACTGAAAGCATTATTTGCCTTCATAATCCCCAGAGATATTTAATTTCTCAGCTGAATTCCTTCTGGAAATCCAAAAACTGCCTCTCTGGAAGTTTCTGTAGGAGTCTGAGGCACGTAAGTCTAAGAGATGGCCGAGCGGTTGGATGCAAAAGACCTCCGGTGCCTGTTCACAGACTTTGCTGGTCAGGGCCCCAACCTAAGGTGCTCACGGGCCACTCAGCGCTGTAGAGGACTCCTGCAAGTCTGTGTCTGACCCACACTCTCCCTTCTGGAGGCTTCTGAGAGCCTCTGCTGGCTGCCGAAATCGGGTACATGCTGCTCAGAGGAGGAACATCTGTGGTGGGACCCTGAATCAATGTCCTGTGTTACCACTGTGTCCCAATAAAGCTTTCAAGACAGATGCTGCCTTGTGGTTGTAGTTTTTAACTTCCTGCTGAGGAAATATGAACTCCATCACGTGGTGTCTTGATTTAGAAAAAGAGTTATGATAGGATTCTGGGGTAAAAGCCAAATTGTAAATTGCCTTAAAAGTTAAGTAAGTTTTTCCAAAACTGCATTTCTTCTTGAAAGACCACATAAGAAGCCACAGAAGGGAAATATCATGGATAAGAAGGGTCCTATAAGGTCATATTCTGAGTGGATGTGGATTTCTGAAGAGACATGCATTAACCCACTACACCACCTAAAGTCTTCATTTACAGCTTAGGAAACCTAGGCCTTGGAAATGGAAGTGACGTCCTCAAGGTGACACAGTTTCTGACTCACCTGGTGAGCCAGGCACATAGTAGGTACTGGGCGTTTGTGGTGTAGAATGTTTCCAAAATGGTCAGTGCAGAGATAACGCTTGCTGTACAGGAGAAGAGAACATCTTTAAAATGGAAAAATCTTGCCAATCAAGGGGGCCCGCAATAGAGACAAGGTAGGTGGGGTGCAATCATGGATTCTGTACAAGGAATGAATCCCAGAGACCACAATCAGAGGTTTTTGAGGAGGAAAGAAAAGAGCTTGTTAGAGTCAAGGACACCCTGGATCACCACAGTATCAGCACAAGCACAGAGGAAAGGGAGGGTCCTGGAGAGCAGAGAAGTCTGAATTTTGGACCCTGCAGAAGAGATAATTAAGATACACCTTGATGAATTTTCACAGGAAGCAGAGGAAGATGTTGAATAAATCAAAGCTGACAGGAACCGCTCTGCTTAAAATAGCTTTTAATATATGTCAGGGGACAAAGACAAAGCTGCGTGAAAGGAGACGGGAAAGGCAAAGGTAGCAGATTAAGTCACGGGTCATGTTAACCGCCCTTAATAGAACTGCTGACCTCTGATATATATCCATGAATGTGATGCATTTGGGGGAGCCTAAGGAGGCAGCCAGTCAGGGCTAGAGCCCAGGAAATACAATTTCCAGAATTTTTTTCTGGCAGGTTCAGATTGCTTCTATAGGAAATGAAAGAGAAACACATGCCCTTATTGGTAAATGGGCAAAGGACTGGAGGTGAGCTGGTGGAAGGGGACCTCAGAGACTGGTACCCTGCTGCAGGAAGTGGGGGCGCCACAGCAGGCCCCCTGGTGGGCAGAAGGGGGCTTGGCCCCTGCATTAGGAAGTATGCCTCATGCTACAAGTAATGGGAAGCTTTGAAAGCTGTTAAGCAATAAGGGGGTAGAGATGATAAGATCTGTGCTATGCATAGAGTATTCAGGTCCCACATAGGAAAATAGAGTGAGGGAATCAGAAAGCAGTACAGAGAACACTGAGGACCTCACAGCAGGTGAGGGTCAATAGTGATGCTTTATGAAGATCTGTTCACAAAAGGACTGGGAATCCATAGGAGCCAAGTGCTGTCTGTCCTCCAAGAGATGGGTTTGTATCTCAGTATTGCATGGGGCTGGGTGAGGAGTGGGACCTGGAAATGAAGGGTGATTGCCAAGGCCAGGAGGAAGGTACGGTGTGCAAGTGTGGGCAGATGTAGTTCACAGTCCCAAGGAAGCTCTAGGGACGTGCTTCCGGTGCACACAGGGCCAGGCCATGTTTAAACCCACTTTAGATGCAATATGGATGCTAGGGAATTGCTCAGTAGCCCACATGAAAGGACCTATGTAAAACCCCTCTTGGCCGAGCTGGGTAAAATGAAAACTCCAATTCTACCCACTACGACTGAGCCTTTGCAAAGTTCACCTGAGTTACCCAACTCTGTGTAGTCCTAAGACTGACTTCCGAGGGACACTTCACCTGCTCCTCGTACAGATCCGAGAATGGAGCTTGGAGCATTTAGGTTGTTCTTTCCATCATAAACGAACAAAAAGTGATCACCAAGGACGAAGTTCCTGCTAGAACTCCAAAATCGCATCAGAATTTCAAGCACTCCAGTGAAAATTCAGGAATCCTTGCTGGTCACTAATAGTCTGCAGGATGAGTGGTAAGAATTCTCTGCTGCCCCATCCGCAGCCTTAATGGAGTCTGGAGTCATTATTCTGGAGGTCACTGCAGATGTCTGCACCATATCCCCAACCTCCCTGCTCAAGGTCACAGAGCACAGTGTTTCTCATGCTCTGTGTTGCTACCATGCTACCCAGAGCACTAGCCTAGCTCCCTTAGGGCCCTCCCACTCTGGGATTTTGCCAAAGCACTCATGTGTCCATTAGGCCTGGCCAGACTCCATAGGAAATGGGACCCCAAAATATCATGTAATCTATATAAGCTGACTTCTAAATGAATCTGTTCATTGCTTGCAACTGACATTTATGAGTCCTATACCTGTCCTCAGAGGTTATGTGGGCCGTTCTGCAGACACTGTCTCCTTTCTTCCACTGATCATCCCATGAGGTAGTGCTCACTCAGCACCCCATGCCCTGGGGCTGATGATGGACACAATATACAAGATGTGAATAATCTGTGTGAGGGATATACTGGAATTTGGACTCCAGTGGTCTGCTTGTCTCCAAAGTCTAGTTCTTTTTTTTTCTTATTTATATTCTCAGATTGATTGTTAAGGACATTAGTGATAATAGAGGTAGCATCTCTTTAAAAAATTGAGCCAGGCATGGTGGCAGATGCCTATAATCCCAGCACTCTAGGAGGCTGAGACAGGAGGATCAGAAGGTCAAGCCCAGCCTGGGAAACTTAGTAATTTAGTGAAAGCTTGTCTCAAAATGAAAACATGAGAAAAGGACTAGGGATGTGGTTCAGTGCAATTAATCAACAACAGTAACCACAATAACAATAACAATAACAAAATGTTATAGACAAATCTCGTATCTGGGTGCCTAGAAATTCAAAATACCTGGAAGTTCACCCTGGCTCACCTAATTCTCAAGTTCAGAGTTAGCTTCTGAGGGTCAGTTTTATTTACTTTTCTTATATTTTGATACTAGGAATTGAACTCAGGACCTTGCACTTGCCAGGCAGGTGCAGCACTACTGAATTATATCCCCAGCCCCTGAGGGTCAATTTTAAAACCTCCTTGTACAGATAAGTGAACCAACCCCACCTCAATCCTTTTCTCCACTGAAATTTTTCCCTAGTTTGTTCTATGGTGCTTGGTTCTGTTATTTTCTGTTTTTAAAATATAAGTTATGCTGCAACAAAGGCTGAGTTCGAGGACAGCCTGGACTACAAAGTGAGACCCTATCCCAAAAACAAACAAACAAAAAGTTACACTGCACCTAAGAAACTGAACCCAACAATAGGTTTTTGAGTTTCTGCCATGATAACACATAAGGGCCTCTTTCATTATTTATAACCACCAGGGCTTGTTTCATGGTATCAGAATGGTGCTTAAGGTGGGGCCTTTGCAAGGTGATTGGATCATTGCTGAGTTCATAGCTGAAGGTGCTATTAGCAGGTGGGTTCTAGATAAAGGTGGTAGGTCACTGCATCATGACCTGGAAGATTGTATTCTTGTCCTTCACGCCTCTCTCCACCCTCTGCCTTCTGGCCACCATGGGTCGAACATCTGTCCTTCTCCTGCATGCCATTTCTGCCTTGGAGCCGACAACCATGGACTGAGCCCTCTGAAATCATGAACTAAAATAAACTCCTCCTATAAGTTGTAGATGACCCTGTAAGGGGAAATTAACTAACACAGTACCCTCCCACAATTTCTTCATTTGTTCCTGGACATTTGAGTTATTTCTATTTTTTTTCTGCTGAAACAATAACATGGTGATCTTTTGACAATGTTTCTTTATGCATATGTGCAGTGAGTTTTTTTGGTGGGGAGGAGATGATACGTAGATGTTTACCACAAAGATTCAGATAGCTTCTGATATATGATGGCTTGGCTTAGGAATTTTTGCCTTTACAATGATGCCAAAGTGATGCAGCATTCACTAGAAACTGTATTATAAATTTTTGGATTTTAATCTTGTCCTAGGATATTGATACCCAGAGAGGAATCTTTTTCATGAAGCTGGGAAATAGCAGCAAGCCTCAGTCCTAGATAACCAGGCAGTCACTAGGGTGAGCACCCAAGGCTTTATAGTCCATGTGCCACTAAATTCGGCTGGCCCGTAGGTTAGGTGGAGTCAGTATACATTCAACAGGATATTTGCAGCTTATGATGGGAACATAACCCCATGGTAAGTCAAGAAGCAGCTGTACTTACAAGTGTAATTCTGAGCATTGACTACAGATGTTACCAAATAGCCCTCTAAAGAGTCATGGTTCATTGACAATTGCACCAGCAACACTGGAAAGCAAATGTCTCCCCACAGTCTCACAAGCCCATCTGGGCATCATGGCCTTCACACTGAGCTACACCCCCAGCTTTTAAAATTTTTTTTGAGGTCTCACTAAATCATGAAGTTATGCAGGCAGAGCTCAAACTGTGACCCTCCTGCCTCAGCCACCAAGAATACTGGGGTTGCCGGTGTGTGCTGCAATACTTGGCTATACCTGCATTGCTTCTCCCATGGCCTGTGGTTTCTCTCATTCTTCAGAAATTATGATAGTCCTGCTAGAGATACCTTATTCCCAATACAGGACAAAAGATTTCGGTAGAATCAACCCTTGGGCTCACCCCAGGCTTCCCATGAGCTCTGCAAAGTCCTATCTTCTTCCCCTTCCCCTCTGCAGAGGAAGCCAGCCCTGCCCAAAACACACAGCTGTTAGAGGCCTAGAGCTGCATAATAAATATTCACAAAATCACTCAGCTCATGACAGTAAACATTGACTTTAGCTCACACATCTGCAGGTTGGCTAATCTAGGATGGGCTCCTGAGATGGTTCCGATTCTTCTCTGTGCCTCTCATCCTCTCCAGGAGCCAGCAGGTCTACCTGGGCATGTTCTCCTCCTGAAATGGCAGAGGCACAAAAGAGAAAGCCCAGAAGCATACGCGCATTTCAAGTGTCTGGGCATCCTGCCTGCAAATACACAATTAGCCAAAGCAAGTCCACGGCCAACCCACAGACAGAGCAAGGAAACCTACTCCTCCCATGACATCGAAGTGGGGTGCTGGGTGGTCAGAGGATCCACTACAGAGGCAGAGCATGGATAGGAACTGAAATCTGCCAGACTCCAGAGCTCTGCACGGTTGGTGCCCTCAGCATGAAAGAAACTGGGTTTCCCCGTGACCGGAAACTCCCAAGTGTGTGCAAAGCCCCCTGGCTCCCCGGTACTAGTTACCGCTCATTTCCTGCATACCCCATGTTCATTCCCTACCTTGGCCCACAAGACCCCTGAGATTCAAACCTGCGCTCAGCCTTATCTGGTTGAGGCCCTTCAGTGTCTCCTCACAGACCACCACCACCACCACGACTCCCTTAAACTGTGGGCGCTGAGCAGGGGGTGTTCAGCGATGCTGCACACACAAGCGGTCTGGCTTTGCCTGACTACCCAGGCCCATTTCACATCCTCGCCCTTTTGTTCCAACCTCATCATCCTGCTCAAAGACAGCCCCTCTGGCACCGCCACCCGTGTCCTCTGCAGAATTTCCCTTCCACGTGGATTTCGCTTTAGTCATCCTTCAAATCTCAACTTGGGCATCACCTCCGTTTCAAAACCATCCCGTCCCCATTCCCAAAATAGCTCATCCCTTCCTCCTCATGCATGTCCTTCCTTCACAGAAACACCTCAGATACATTCCGAAGAACGGGGGCATACCTGGCCCCAGTTTCAGACTTACACACCCGCAGGGGCCACCAAAGCCCACCAGCAAAAGGCAACTAAAAAAAGGCACACCAGGAGTTTATGAAAAGGTCCCTGTGGTTTGTCTATGCTCCTGCCATGCCAGTTATAAATATTTAGTTCTGCTTTTTAAAAGAAGATGTAAATCTAGATTTTTGTTAGTAATAACAGATAAGTTCATATTCATAAAGCTCTCAGAATACATCCAGGTGGATAATAAATGCTGTGTGAGTGTCACGGTAAGTTGTGGATGGGTGCAAGGAAGGAAGGGAGGGAGGGAGGGAGGGAGAGAGGGAGGGAGGGAGGAAGGAAGGAAGGAAGGAAGGGAGGGAGGGAGGGAGGGAGGGAGGGAGGAAGAAGGAAAGGAAGAAAGAACACATGGATGGAAAGACGGAAAGACAGAGAAGATAGACGAATGACAGACAGACAGGTGGACAAACAGATAGACAAAGCCAGACTTCTCTTTGAAAAGTTGGCAATTAAAAGAATAAACCACTGTACAAATAAAACCAAAGTTTTTCACAAGCCACCTCTGACCAGATGGTTGCCAGTCCTTGACCTCAGATGTAGAATTTCCCTGCTACCCTGGAGGAGCCCCTAAGAAGAGGAAGTCAGGATAGAGTGTGTGGTCTCCCACCCAGAGAGCATCTCACCCTGCTAAGGATACCCTGCCCCTCCATGACCCCTGCACTGCCAGATTTCCCTGATTCCCTCAACCCTTTTGCCCAAGTCAGAGCAGTGAAAAAGCTACAGAGAAGAAAAGCCACAGAGAACATACAAATTGCTTCTGTTGTGTGCAGGGTTTCTCTACAGAGTTCAAGAGAAAGCTGAAAATGCTTTTGGAGCTCAGAAAGGGTCTGTGATGCTCCCTCTCTTCCAATCTCTCTGACCAGTGTCTGGGTCCAATCTCACCGTCAGGGCTTTCTTGGCCACCTAACCAGCCTTCCTGATCCCCTTCTCTGCTTCTGCAGTATGATAGCCACCTCAGCGTGAGGCTTGCCAGAGTGAATCAATCATGGAGTCAGCTGACTTTGCGTGCTGGCTGTGGGAGCAAATTCTTCACATGCCTTGCACTCTAGCTTGTCATGTATGACAGGGAGATAAGTACAGCATCTCATAGGCTGTTGGGAGTATTCAACTGGGAGCTTGCTTGAAAAATGCCCAAACCAATGTAACAAAATGTTAAGGATTATTTCTGCCAAAATGCAAGTCATTTTAAGTAGTCTTTGGCTTAAACATTTTTGTGACTGCTTTCATCTGTGGAACTGGAGCAGGCTCCATGGCTGGGTGATCACAGCACTGTCTCAGGTAGCCCGTGTAATCTCTCCTTGCTACTGTGTAGTCATTGATTCTAACCACAAGATGTGCACCTCTACATTGAATGGTTCGTCCTTGCTTTACCAGTTCTGAACCTTCCAATGTCAAGACCTTGCAGACTATCCTTTCCCCAGATCTGGGGGAATTCCTTGCACCCTCGGACGGCAGTCCAGGATGAGGGTCCCAAGTTGGGGCAGCTCTGGGCACTCAGTGTCTCACAGAGGTGTAGGAAAAGAGTTCATTCTGAGTGTGTTCTGTGCTCTTCTCCAAGAAACCAGTGTCCATCGAATCTAGCAGCTGACCTAGACAGGACAATCTGGGTAATCAATATAGACTTCTTGGAGTCCTGTTTTCTTACCCATGAAAATGTGATATTGAAGGTGTCTTCCTTTACACTGCAGGGGAGAGAAAATTTCTCTAAGATTCAATCACTGAATCTAAAATAAACAGACACCAGACAAATTAATAAGAAATACATACACCGGAGTCCCACACAAAATGAGAGGCAGAAGAAAGGGCTAGAAGGTTAAAATTATATAGCATCTTCAGCCCTATGAAAGGAGCTCAGGGCTTCCAGGTGGGAGGTGGCCACAGTTATAGGAAGGTGAAGGAAGGAATCATATGATGAATAAAGGTTCTCCAAAGATGTCTCAGGGAAGCCCACCAGAAAAATAGAACCTGACTATGATGATGTCTGCTGTTATGTGATGCCTCCTCCCGTGAGAGTTAATCTTCTCTGATTGGTAAGATTCTCAGAAATAGGAAACACAACCATTGAGTTCCTTTTGGGAAGATCTATCGTTAGAGAGGTAATGGAGCTTCAGAGAAAGTCCCCTTCTGTGCTTAAGGGGAAAAGCCACACGGCCAGAGAAGGTGAGAGAGACCTCTTACATCTGGTGCTGAGGTCTTCTACTCAGCACACCAAAGCGCCATAGTTTTAGGTATTATTTTCTGAACTCTAACAGTGCTATTTATAACCTACATTGCCTTTTCCAAAGTTCCGCTTGGCCCTGAATCAAGGCCAGCAGTTTTCTGTAGCTGTTGGTTTCAAGCAGGAGCCTAAAGTGGTATCTTTCTATGGTCTGTTGGCCATTTCAGAACTTTAGAAATGTAATGGTCAATTCATTAGAAAGTAACAAATAACTAAATAAATTTTATGAGAGAACTTCAAGATGGCGACTGGGTAGGCAGCAGAGAGAGAAAGTCCCAGAGGAATGCCACTCAGAAAAAGGACAGAAGGGAAAGAGGTGGGTATCCTGAACTCAGGAAGGATCTGAAATGGAAATTGAAGCCCTCAGAAAGACTAAGCAAAACCTCTGCTGGAGGAAAGGAGATCTGCCATGGTGCAGTCAGAGGGAGAGGAAAAGGAGGAAGTCACCACTCCAAGCACATCCATGGCCCACACCCTTGTTCTGGCATTTGTGCTTCAGCTTTGGAGGCCCACGCTCACAGAAGCCTCCCGACTCAGCCAGGGGAGAGCGGAGTTCCGAGAGCTGGTCCAGGGCTGGAGAGAGGAGGGCGCAGCTAAGAAAGGTGGTGGTCGGGAGCAGTTGTCGAACCCAGTGTGAGAATGAGAGGTTGTGACAGCCACTGGGGCAGAGTCCCCACCCTGCGGCAACCTTCCTAATCAGTGCCTGGAGAGAATCAATGCAACTAGTACACAGCCCACCAACTGCCCGACTCTGCACCTGCCTCGAGGCGGTGGCCCCCTGCCTCTCAGCTGGGTGAGCGGCTACCTGCGGAGAGCAGTGGGGAACCTCGGCAGTGAGCCACAGCAGCTCCCAGGGATCCAGCTGAGGAGCAGACAAGGGCTCCAGCACCGCAACGGGAGGGAGATGCAGATGGAGGTGGATTGCGTGGCTCCATGCCCTTCTCACTTCAACATCAGGCAGGAAGCACGAGCTGGGTTGCCGGAACTCAGCTCCTACCCTGAACTCTCTCTGGGAGCACCTTGAGTCTCAGCAGCTTGAGCAAGCACCGCCTGTTCCTGGCAACAATGGGACGAATCCACAGTCTTCAGGACTCACCTCAAACTATTAATGTGAGCATCAGGAGGGTCTCCTTACCACTTGCACATATGAACCTTGCATGAACCCATAGCACCAAATTAGATGAAAAGCAGCAGATCAGGAGTCTGAAAAACAACAACATACTCTATACAGCAGACCCGAGAAAATCCTCCAACTCTATTCTAGAACTAATCTTTAAACTCAGTTCATACCCTGAACTAACACAGTGAGAACGGGCCAGGGAGATTTCAAGCCCTCATACCAAGCATTGTAAGTTCTCCAATGCTCAGCTGCAAGGGGTGGGGAGCGGTAATACTGGAGATCAGGAGGAGGGAGGAGGAGAAGAAAGAGCCTCTGGTATCGAGGCAATGGGACAGAGCCGAACAGGTCACCGAGGGCACCCCAACAGGGGCACGTGTCCCACGGCTGCTCCACTGTGGGCCCCATGGCTGCTCCGCTGAGGGCCCCGCAGCTGCTCCACTGTGGGCCCTGTGGCTGCTCCACTGAGAGCCCTGCGGCTGCTCCACTGTGGGTCCTGTGGCTGCTCCACTGAGGACCCCGCAGCTGCTCCACTGAGGGCCCCGTGGCTGCTCTGCTGTGGGCCCTGCTGAGGGCGCCCCACGGACTGGACTCGCCCCCACCCATAGCATGGCGACAGGGTGGAGCAGCACAGTCCGCTGTGAGCGTAGGTGCTTTTCCACCTCCGACCATAACAGTTTGCATACACCCATGTATGCTATATTATAGTCTGAGGTAGCTATATCTCTGCCCAAGGCGAGAGTCCAGGGGTATAGATAAACCCAGGAATACAGTTATTATCACAG
>PVLD010012307.1:0-61002 GCA_004027595.1 Dinomys branickii | reverse complement strand
CCTTCTCCTTCCTTGTCTCTTTCTTCTTTTCTCTTTCCTTACCCTTCTCTTCTTGCCTTCTTTTCTCTCTTCTATCTCTTCCTCTATCTCTCTCTTCCCTCCTTCCTTTCCTTCTTTTCTTCCTTCTTCCTTCCCTTTGTCTCTGTCTGTGTCTCTGTCTGTCTCTCTCTCATATTATCCAGCTCCTGTAGTAAAAGAGACACTTGCAAACCTTGTAGAAAAACAAAGCTAAAACTAAAGCTCTTCAAAAGCTTCCAATATGAGCAAACTACTTGAGGCAAGGTGAGACGAGCTGCTTCCATGTGATGTAAATGACCTACTATAGAGCCCGAAAGAATGATCACTCATCAGGGAGGGTTAAGAGAGAAGGCATTTGAGAAGAGTCTAGAAAGATGGCAGAATATTAAACAATAAATAGAATTGAGTGGTAATTGATCAAAAGTATAAAGGTGTAAAACCAATATGTCTTTCTACTTTGGTCGAAGAACAATGAGACACAAGGCTAGAGGAGAAGGTAGGGCCTTGTAATGGGTAGATTTGTGCCAGACTGTGGAGTTTGCTTTGCAATTGGTAGCTAGCAGGAGGCCCCTGAAGATTTCTTTGAAGGATTGAAATAATGGTAGGATTGAATGTGAAAGGAAGCAGGATACGGTCTAAGTAGAACTAATGGGGGGATGGACTCGAGTCCTGGCAATGGGAACTGAAACTGAAAGGTAGAGAATGACTTACAATTATTGTGAAAATAAAATCAACAGGACATGGCACATCAGTGAGATAAAATGCTGGAGAAGATAATGTGAGTTTAGGCATTCAAGTCCATGGCAAAATGTTAGGGTTGAGATCCAGAATGTTCCCCTAAAGTCTCATTTTGTTGAAGGTTTGGCTGCCAAGTGATAAGCTTTGGGCTCATGGGCCTCTAATTCCATCTCATGGGATTTATCCATGGAAGAGTTCATAGCTGAATGGGCTGCTGGGAAGTGGGAACTAGCTGGAGGAAAGAGGTCACTAGTGATTGCCTTGAAGGGCATATTTTATTCCCAGTCCCTTTCTCACTCTGATTCATCCTCTCTATGCCATCTGTCCATGACAAAATGAACCACTTTTCTCCACTGTATGCTCTCTGCCATGATGTTGTCTCACCACAGGAGGCAGGTAGCCATGGGCTGAATGTCTGCAACCATGAGCCAAAGTAAATTTTCCCACATTTAAGTTGTTCTCAGGTATTTTTTCACAACAATGAAAAGCTGACTAACACATAAGAGAATAGTCATACATAGAAGGAGTATAATGACAAATTTTCAATGCCCTTGGAAAATGCTGCCCTAAGAGAGTTCCTGAGCACAAGGCAGAAGCCATGGGGTGAATCATAAAATTTTATATCGGTTTGTTCAGCAACTCTTGAACAGACATGGAGAGTGGAGAGTCTGGACATTCCCCAGGGTCAGGAGAAGGTTCTGGAAGATTCTAGACAGCCAGGCAGAGCACTGTTTAAACATGTGACTTAGACTGCAGGCTACATAGGAATATAGATAAAATGTTAGGGCCCAGAGAATAATGGTAGAGTAGAGAAGGACATATTTGCAGGAATTCGGACTCAGTAGGAACCAGGAGGTGAGAAAAATGGAAGATGAAGAGATGGTGATCTGTAAGGAAATCTCCAGAGTTGGACCCTTGGCAGCGGGGATGTTTTGAGTGACGACAAGAGCCAGAGGGAGACCGGGTGTATTAGCCTGCACAAAAACTAGAATTGTGATTGTGAAGGAACTATGGGGCTGAGTTAAAAAAGAAAGTCCAAAGAAAAAGATGAGTTTGTAAAAGGCATACATGAATCTGTGTGTTTGTGTGTTGAGAACATAACTGTTATATTATAATCCCTCCTTACTGCTGCCTCCTTGATTCTTTATGAATTGGATCAATGTGGAGCTTACCTGTACTGTACACAACCCATGTGTTTATTCATGTCTTCAAAATATGCCAGATAGAATGTCTTTTTCTTTGAATTTTCTTTTTCAATTCTGTTCCTGAGGAATCATCTACTATAGTGTCTTCTGGCAACTTATATTTTCTTTAAACTAACCTTTGTTGTTTCCGAGTTTAATCTAAATACCTCACACCTGGCAAGAAACTTCCAATACAAAGTTTATTCCATTGGCTGGAATAGCAAAGAGGGTCAAGGAGGATGAGAACGAGAGGCTTGTGGTAGGACAGGTGAGAGAGAGGGGGTGGCACACAGATTCTGAAGCATAGGGGATGCCTTTATGTGTGACTTCAACATTTTCATATGGTACCAAGCCCAGGGGTTGTTTGCTTTGGTTGGCTGATGTATTTTTCTCAAATTGTAAAGACAGAGTAAAAATGGAATTGTCTGTGGCAACAATGTGAATTAAGAGATGAAAAAGTGAAAAAAAGACTATGTTTTGGCTTGGGTCCACAAGTTTTTTATGCCTAACTGCAGTTTGGCCAACACCTCTTTGAACATCCATGTATGCGTGCTGCAACTATGAAGAAAATACAGGGAATCTCTGAGCCTCACACTGCCCTGGAGATGGCATCAGATCCTCTGTAGTGATCTCCTCTACCACCTTTCCAGCTTCCCTGCTAGCAGTGGGGCGTAAGAGTCAGGAAAGCCCAGAATGGTATATTAAGCTAGTATATCCGCTTATAATAGCAAGTTGTCTTCATTCCATTCAATTGCTTAGCTCTACCCTATTCTGAACACTGGGATGATTTCCTTTTTCTCCTTGGAAGGTTTCCCTGTGGGCGCTATTTATACTAATGGAAGGAACTCAGGCTCCACAAAGCAGAGCAGACACTTCTTTCTTTGGACAAAGAATAGAGAAAAAAGAGAGCTACACTCTAAAGATGGCTTCTCCCCAGGTGGGGCAAAATGATTATTTTTATGATGAAGGGGGTCAATGTCATGGATCAAGGTGGAAAAAGAAGTGTGCAAAGATCCTTTTTTACAAAGCTTGGCATCTTTTCCGCAAGGCTCTTTTCACACCAGTTAGTCTGTTGCCATCCTGCATTTTTCCGGTTTGAATTGCTTTTGCTCTGCCTTGGTTTCTGTTAGGCAAACATGCTAGAGGAGTAGTTAGGCACGGCCAAGGTCTCAAGGGCCTGTTTAGGTGACACATTTTTTGTGGGAGGGGAATTAGAATGAAGGAGTGGTTCTGCTTTCATTTCTCCAATCTTTGAGCTGGTATCACCGGAAGAGTGAAGTTGTCAGTTCTTGGAAGGGGACACCAAACCCCTCCAGTGGGTGGCAGAGGCATTATTGCCACACTGCTAGCAGGTATAGCACTCATGAAGTGGGTGGTCACCATCTGAAAGCAGAGAGATAAATTCATGAGCAATAGAAGTGGCTCCTAATGAAGAGAACTTAGCAGGAGGAAAATGAAAATCTGGGCTTGGAATTTCTCATTTAATATTTTATTAGGGCTTTAACAATTGAAATCTTAGCATTGGGTGCTAAAGAACAAGGTAACACCAGTTTTGTTCTTTATATTCTCTTGAGCTTTTAGCAGAGAGGAGTATGGGCAAGGAACTAAATAGCTTCTAAAGCATGTGATAAGTGCCACGACTTAAATTTCATTATTTAAATTCTTTAACATACTTTCTCCCTTATCGAAGACAAGGTTAGGTGGGGGATATTTTTTTCTTGTGTTTCATGCTGATGAAATATCTTTCTATTTATCTTTCATAAGACCATGTTTCATCACTTATACATGGGATTTGCTGTGGTCAGATGAATTTGTATAACAGCTAACCTTTGAAAGGTGGAGAAAAAGAAACAAGAAAGAAAAAAACCTGCACTGGGCTGTACTTAGCCACAGCTACTTTGCTTTCACCTGGAGACCACCAAGATCGTATAGATGTGGAGAGCTGGTCTGGTTTTTGTTTGGATTGGGTATTTTTATTTTTAATATTTGTCTTCTGAGTCAGAAGTGGTTATCTCTTAAAAGAAAAATTTGATGGCTTGAAAGCTGGGTGTTTGGGCTTTCCCTTCTGAAATGTTAACATTTAAGTAGCCTTCGCTGTGCTTCAAAGTTAGCACCCTACTAAGATGAATTAGTGACCTGCTCCCCACCCCACCCCACCCCCACAAACTGGTTGGTGATTACCTTTCCTTGGCAGCCTGGGAGCCCCCTCTGGCCTGCAATGGGCAGTTCTATAGGATTCTGGGTCAAGCTGGGTAGCATGGAGGCTGGGCCAGGACAATGGTGGCTTTTCATGAAGATTTAGTAATCTGAAGAATGCAGCAGGCTGTCCCTGAGAGGAACCTGCTCCTGGTGATATGTTTATGTGGTTTCCGGAGGTGGAGGGGCACAGGGCCAGGGTGGGGAGTGAGGAGTGATATGTGGATTGCTTAAAAATTTACAAGTCAGTTTGAACCTGATTTATTGAGGTTTTATGAAAAGTTAAAAAAAAAAAGTCACCTATCCAGTCTCCTGACACATTAAGTTAAAGATTGATGAAAACAGACTTTTCTGTTGCAAACACTGACCTTGATTACTGAAAGACCTTACTGCTATCACGGCAAATGGTTTATGATAATTTTGACCATCTTTTGAGAAAAACGCTCTGTCCCTTTTGTCTTGTCTGTTGCTGGTTTAGACATCTCAGTTGGTATGTATTTTGTCACTGTGGATGTTTGTGGTGGGTGTAACCTATTTCAGCAGTGGTTTCAATGGGCTCAAGGTTGGTGACTTTTCATTTGCTTTCTCCACCACTACGAGAAGTCAGGGAGGTGCTTCCGGGCAACCGGGTTAAGGTATGCTGTGGAGGAGGAAATGCCAGTGGTTCTATGCGTGTCTATTATTACTGCTGCATGAGACGCAATTCAGACTGTGATGGGGACTTTGAGGGTGGGCCCACAGATGCCCAATGAGTTTACTAAAGGCAGGATGAAACTCGGCATCTCTGCTCTTTTCTCTTTGTAGCTGTCTCCTTTATTATCTTAAAACAGAAATGTTCAACCCATGGCTAATGAACCCCATGCTGCTATTGAACAGTTGGTAATGCTACCCCACAAATCATAAACTTTCAATATTATATAATTTTTGAAGATATTTTTACAACTAGATTTTGTGGTGCTCAAGCAAAGACTGTGTAGGCAGCATTGTGTAAGGGTAGCCATGAGGCAGTGCTCACTCTGCTTCTGGCCCGCCATATACAGTCACATTGAAACCCATGTGTGCCAGAAGTTAGCTACACTTATGCAGTTTGACAAGTAAAACAGCAATTACTGGTAACGCTATTTCAAGCAACCTACACGTACATGCCTGTAAAGGCAGGCACTCACTGTTGTTAAGCAGAAGTATAAGTTTTGATGTTTAATTATTAAACTTAGACAACTACTTCCATCAAAACAAGCATTGCATTAGCTTCACAAAGCAAGGTCAAATATTTCACCAGCTTTATGTTTCTATTGCCCTCCTTTTAAAATGTAAGTAAAGGAAATTTTGTTGTTTCTGCAAATTAACTATATTATACATTTTATATGTGGCCCAAGATAATTCCTTTATATTCAGTGTGACTAAGACAAGCCAAAAGTTTGGACTTCGTGTCTTAAAACTTTGGGTCAGATTCCTGCTTGTTTCTGCACATTGGCATGTTAATCACTTGAGTTTCTGTCAAAAATATAGTAATGCAAGGTTTATTACCCAGCCTATCTCATCCTCCTTCAAGGCTAAGGACACTAAGATAAGAGTAACTATAGTAATTTTCAGGATTTATGAGAGATCTAGTTGCCAGCTTTTAGTGTGTTCCAGAACTCCTGGAGTGATGTCTAAAAGTCTGTAGTATTCTCCTGAGTTTGCAGTCACCTCTGACCGCAGGAAAAGCAGAGTCTCACCCTACAACGAGATGACCCCCTACATGAGAACAACTGTCCCACGACAGGAACCGAGACTGGGCGCCTAAGCAGGAGCCATCAGCTCAAATGTGTCATTTTAGGGTGAGAACAGAATTTCTCCTTCAAGGTGTGATGAGTTTCCCAGAATCTAGCAGATCCAGTGCCAATGTTCCCAACAGGATTACTGCCCTGCCATCTATGCAGGTTTCTAACACTTGCCTTTGTTCTTTTCTACAGAAAACCACAGGCTTCTGTCAGCCCATTGCAGACAGATCTCAGACCTCTGTATCTGTGCCTCCCCATGTGGCTACACTGAAGCTCCTTTCCTATCCTTCACTACTGTTCATCCCCTTGTTTGGTTAATGTGATGAGTCACTGAGCCTGGTCTGCTGAGACCCCTGGAACCAGGGCTTTTGCCCTTAAACTCCAGTAACAAAACCAGACAACCCTTAGGGATGTCTGTAGCACAATCTCTATGCATGTATGACAACCCCTGCCTCTGCAGTTCTAGTACAGAGCAGATCAACATGCCTATGTACCAACATGCCTATAGTCCCAAGCCACCAGTGGGGAACTCTGCAGAAGGCTGCAGGCACTGCCTGCCATTCCTGTGATATACAGATAAAGATATGTTTAGTTGAGCTGGATTCAAATTTCAGTTCAGCCAACCATCTTCTCTGAACCTCAGTTTTCTTGTCCTCATGGACACATCAGCGGAATCCCTGTGTGACTCCTCTTGCTCTCAGTTTGCGGACCCACATGGCATCATCTCTATTTGGACTTGGCCTTATGCTGTCTTCAGTTGTTCGGGGCAGCCGATCCACCTCTAGCCTCCTTCATCAGAAGCTACCTTGCTTCCTCTTGTCCCTCTATAAGCTCCCTCTCCCAAATGCCCCACCCTTACCTCTGGGGACATACCGGACCCTCAGAAGTCTAGGGAGGTATCCCAGAGGTGGTCGTCCCTGCTCCTTGGGAAGGTAGAAAGACCAGTTTTCTTCAAAGATTTTCTTGTGAAACGTTCTTTTCTCCATTCTCTTCTCCCTGTTTTACACTCCTAGGACCATTTGTGCGTATATGTGAGCAGGTGGAAGAGTGTATCTCCTATCTGCCTGTTATCTTGATATTTATCACTTGACACCTCAGTCTAAATTGAAGCAGGAAATTTCCCCCTTCCCACATAAACACGTTAGGCATAATTTACCATCCAGGAAACTTTAATTGATGGCAATGATGCAGTGGTGTGGGACGAGAGCAGTGATGAAAAGCCAGTGCCCTTAGAGCAGACGGAGCACATGTTTAGGCAGCTGAAAAGAAACTGGTATTTGACATTTCAAAATGACATCAAAGTCATGATAATGAAAAACTCGAACTTTGTTGGATTTCCTTTAATTTTTTGATTTTTTCAAAATTTCATGAATGTTTGGGGAACAGGTCAGCTTAGACCATTTCAAATCCTTTCAGGTCCTGAGTGCCCAAGGAGGTTTCTGAGTTCAGGGATACTCCTGCAAGAAGTTCTGCTCTGACAGGGACTTGGTAAAGACTGGCCACACTTGCTTCTGCAAGGCTGGGCTCCTCCAGCATTCGCTCCCTCTGTGCTCCAGGCTAGTGCCCACCCTCAGGTGGGGGCGATGCCCTTTTGTGTTCTTCCAGCACGGCCTGGGGGCGAGAGGGGAAGCGCTGGAGGCACAACGGCCTGGGTTCGGTCATAATCCCACATTACTTAACTTCTTCCAGCCTCCATCTCCTCATCTCTGAAGTGTCAGTTGTGTGGCCTTGGTGTGAGGGTGCAGTGGGTGGGTGAGGAGTGTGCAGCAGTCAGCTTGGCATGGAGGCAGCACTGAGAGATGCTTAGCTTGTATTCCAGGATGCTCGGAGAGGGTATCCCAGCCCTCACCTCAGAGTCACCTCGGGGACCATGACTCTGGAATACACAGGTACAACTTCGCCCACGAGACTTTGTCTAGTGAACTGGTCTGGCAGTACTGTGGACAGCTGTTCTTTCTATTCTCTGGACTTGTCTTTATTTTCCAGAGTATGAATCAACTCTTGCTTAGGTTATCAAGGCAGCTGAAGTAACCCAGCTCTGCCACATAGTTGAGGAGCTTTTCTCCTGTGCCTGTTTCCTCATCTGTAATGGGAATAATGATGGTGTTGAAGTTACTATCTGCAAAAAGCACACACTGTTAAGCCTATTTACTTGGTGGACTTATAGCTTGAGGACGTCTTTCAAAGTATTAACAAAAATTTGAATTCTTTAATGACTTATCTTTATTAGCTCATTAACTCTTCAGTAACATAAATCCACTCTATGAACAATCTAAAATTCCATAAGGACAATAATAATTACACTTTAAATAACTATTAAATAATAATTATTATTATAATTATAATTATAAAGCAATTTAAAAATCCTAAACAAGTCAAAGTCTGGCTTCCTGTTGCTAGTATTTGGCTCGAAGCCTATATTTAAACTCTCATGGCTTTAGCTTCAGTCTGTTTTTCTTCTTTCATTAAATTGGTAGCATCTGTATGTTCATCTTTAAACACTTGCACTGTTATCTTTCAAGGTTCATTAGCTGTTCTGATTGAAACATCACTAATTTGTAACATTAACTCAGTTCTGGCTAATGGGAAGGGCAAGTCGGATGAGAACCTCTGGGAAATCCTCCCTTTCTCTGTCTTGCTACTCCTCTCCTCTCCTCTCCTCCCCTCTCCCTTCCTCTCCTCCCATACAAGCTCCTTCCCTCCCTCACTCCCTTTGGACACTGTCCTATAGGATGGTGTACTTAGGGCTATAAGCAGTCATCACCTCAATGTAAGAGGGAGTTCTGCATCCTAGACAATGTTGAGCCTTTAAAATAGTGCATTCTCTACCCTTCTGAGCAACCTCTATTTTAAAGACCATTTTCAATTTTTTGTTTGTTTAAATAATGGTAAGTGACTTTCTTGAGTAAGTCACTCAACCTTTCAGGTCTTTAGTTTCTATGAAATAGTGAGTAGGATGATTGTCACGGTGCTATCCTGGTTTAAAATGTTCTGATTCTTGTTAACTTCTAGTTGTCCTTCAGAAAATCATATCTTTATTCTAAGAAAAATGCTTTAACATCTCACATACATTATTTCCTATAATCTTTTTAACAACTTTGAGAAGTAAGTATATACATTTTGCAGATAGGAAGTAAACAGAGGCTAATGACATACCCAAGGTCTTCCTGGTAAATTGGCTGAGACAATTTAAATCTGCTTTTCCAGCTTTCATCCCATTCCTCCTTCTGTACCTCCAGCCACAGGCACCATTATGTTTGGTTAGTTTATAGCAGCCGACAGACCTCCAATATGATTAATTTCTCCCTGCTGTCCAGATAATCACTGATTGCCCCAAGAACAACTCCACAAACTGCCAGAGAGTCCAAGAGGAATTTTACCACCCACCAGTGGATTCTATTTTTTTTTTTTTATGAACTTACAGGGTCAGGCTCTGATGTTTATATGAAAGGAGATAAAGCACACCTGTTCTTCTGTGAATATACTATAAGGAAAGGAGAATATATGACTTATTTTGAATAGGATATTTGTAACCTCCTAATCTATAAACTAAATGATTAATTACTGAAAGTCAGAGGTCTGCAAGATCTGGCAGAATGCAGTTCACACTCTGACCATGCAGTCCCAGCATCGAGAGGAAGAGGAAGAGGAGGAAGATTCTTATGACAGAGGGGCATGGCACAGAGTTCACCAAGACCTGCTGCTCATGAGTGCCTGTGGCAATGCTGAGGACATTTACCGGATGTGTTCATCCCTGGGAGGGAGGATCACATAATCAAGGACTCCTACTCACTTTGCAGGTGGGGAAATTGCCTTTATGGTTAGAATCTGTGCATTTAACAGAATTCACCCTATAACAAGTACCTAGTATTTTCTACTTCCTCTTGTTGATTAATGAAGTTGAACTCTAAGTGAAATGACTTGTCCAGAGTAAAGTAGCTAGTAAATGACAGATATCGAACTTCTGGCCTCCTTAGTCTCATCTGAAAAATTTAACTTCAGTAAAACCTAGAATGCAGACATTGTTGAAAAGTCAAAAATATTACTACACATGGGAAAATCATTTTAAGTTCTGCCTCAAAGTATCCATGTAAATACAATATTCATTTTAAAAGAGGTCCAATACATCTTCCTAAGTGTATAGTGATGTGGGTGCAATGATTGAAGTGGCTGGGGGAGCTCTTAGTTGTGGAAATCTTCCAGGGCCTCTTAGAGGGCCCAAAGGACTCACTGGCCACCTTCATCAATCTCCCGGAGATGGTATGACTTTGGCCACCCATAGAAAGCTACCCATGGAGCCACAGATATATTTCTTACCAGAATCTCATTCTCTAAACATGTGTTGGTAGCTTAAATGAGTTGCAATAAGCCACCTTAAAGGAAAAGCAAAGGTGCTTGCTGGAAAGAAATTTGAAGAATTTGTGTCAAAGAATAAGAGTCATGTTTAACTACCTGTACTCAGTAATGAAAAGAGGTGGATAAGAGAAGAGACTATTAGCTCCTTGATGTCAAAGACTGAATAGTATTCTTTATAATGTAGCAAGTAAATCTTTGTTGAACAGATAAAAATTAGCCTTATCAAATATGCATGCATGTGTGCATATCATTAGTTGACAGAACAAAGTTCATCTTCACTTCTCTCTACTGTCTGAGTCAGTCTACCTATCTTTCTGGTTTTCATAGTAACTTTGCATCTCCCAAACATGGAAACTGACATGATTGGTCCAACTGGACCCACTCTTTGGCACTGACTAGAAGATCATATACATGCGTGTAAGAACACATTTCCTGAGAGTTACTGTTAAAGAGATTTCTGATCTACTCTATTGACATCATATGGAGAAATTCTGTCTTCTTGGTGGAAACAGTCATTGCCTTGCACAAATCTAAGTGGCCCCATTTTCAGTAGGGGTAATTCAGTTTAACAAATGGCATACCCTGGAGTTGTGCAATATGGTAGCCCTGCTACCATGAGGAAGAATCTATTTACCAGAAGCTTCTGGCAGAAATCAAATACCACAAGGAAAACCAGCCTTAGATTCAATACAACATGTGGACCACAGAGAAAAAATGTAGGACGGAAGTGGGCCTCTGGTGACATTGCTGAGCTAGCGGGACAAACCTTGCTGAACCTTTCTACTTCACTGCTATGTGCGACCACATGTCATCCATTGTCAAAGTCTGGATCAGATTTTATATTAGTTGCAATTAAAAGAAATTCTAAACAGTTACAGACAGAGCAATGGAATCTTAGCATTTGTCTCCTCACAGTAGACACCCAGGTCAGATCCCTTGAATCTCAGATGCTGTTTTGTCCAGAGTGTCCAATTTCACACTCTATTTTTAGTCCCCAGATAATTACTGAGTGTCTGTTTCAGCTTGGAATGGACACGAGAGTACCTCTACTCATTTGACGATTCTCTTTAACAGACTTCAGCAAAACTTCCTTTACAACAGGCATTCTGCTAAGTGCAATGCCATAAAATATAAACGAAAAAATCTAAGAGTGTTTAAAACATGAATAAGATGAGAACCCATCCCTGAGAAACTTAAGGCTTCCTGGACAATCTTGAAGCATAGGGGCTGTAAGAGAAAGAAAGAGGCCACAAGTGTCTTCTGTAATATAAGGCTCAATTGTTAAACATCAAAAGTGGAAGTCAAGTACCTCATTGAGGAGGGAGAAAGTAATTCCAAGTTGGAACTTCAGTAAAGGGGATGAGAATGAGCTTGCCTATGAGCTGGGCTTAAAGATTTCACAGAACTTCCATGGCCAGAAATGGGGAAAAGGGAATCACAGGCAACAAAGCCCAGGAGGCCGGAAATGACAAGTAAGTAAACTAGAGTAGCAATTGCCGGTGTGTGGAAACAAAATAGTAAATGTTTAGGCTAGAATATAGGAAGAAACCAGACTGCGGCAGGGCCAGAAGATCTTTCTAAGGAATTGAACTTTATTTAATAATGTAATAGTAACAACACAGATAACAATAGCAAATATATATGGTGTTTATTTTGTGTCAGAAACTAGTCTAAGAAGTTCTAATATATTAGCTAGTTCAATCTTTACAACTACTTGATGAACTAAGTTCCATAATTATTATTTTCATTTACAGATGAGGAAACTGAGTCACAGGGAGATTAGGTAACATGTCCAAGATCACATTGCTAGAAAGTAATGGAGGTGGTAGTCAAATCCAGGCACACTTAGTTGTGGAAATGGGGGCCCAAGTCACAGTACACCAATGTCTTAAAAATAGCATCAGCGTGGTCAGTGATGACTTGCTCAACTGTAAGGAACAAGAGCAGACAGGCTGCCCCTAGTGCAGGCAAGAACAAGAGTCTGAGGCTACCAATGGCCAAAACAATCAACGAGAGGAGATGGAGAGATGAAAAAGGATACTCCATACAAGGCTGATGAAAGCAGGCCACTGATTTGTGTGGTTTGCCCTGTAGTGTTTTACAAATTGAGCTTTAAAATGAATTGTAATGAAGAATTAATTCTCTGTTTCTCCAAAGTCACACCCAGACTCTTCCTACATTTCTCCCTCAAGACTCACTTTTGATAGCTAATATGTTGATGACACTCATTCCATAGGATTTGATGTTAGGATAAGCAGAATGAGTTATTGATGTCTTTCTTGAGTTAATTAATTAATTAACTAATTAATTTTTACAGTACTGAGGATTGAATCCAAGGCCTTTATACTGAGCTACGTCTCTTGCCCTGAGCCTGAATGTAGGACATTAAAGATACAGCTTGGCCTATGAATGGGTCATCAGGGGAAAACTAGACAAGTTTGCAGATGGCCAGTAAAGTAATGGAAATCTGACCCAGAGTGAGGGATGAAATGACTAGAAATGGTTGTAGTCAGTGGGATAGAGAAACTCACAAGAAGACTGGGCCTTCCTATATGAAATGGCTGAGTCTTTAGCACGGAGAGGGAAGTAATTTTCATCAGTTTAAATCATTCAGTTAAATTCCATCATACCAGCAGGTTTTAATCACATAGCTCTAATTGATAGAAACCCTAGAACAGTGGTTCAGGCTCAGTCTGCTCATTAAAATAACCTAGGAGCTTTAAAAGTGCCCATTCCAGGCCTTCCCTTCCCTGCCCATGAGTTAAATTAGAATCACCTGGGCACAGACATGATTTTAATGCTCTCTTGCCCTAACAGGCAATCTGACAGGTAAGTAATACCTGGAAATTTATCAGTGGGCCATAAACTCTATGGCAGAGAAACTGAAAAGGAAATGGAAGAGACCCACCAGACCCAGTCCTGGGAAGAGGTCTCATTACCTCACCTAGGGCAAGATGTGTGGCTAAGCAGGCCAGGCAGGGTACGGGAACTGTGCGATGTCTGAGATGGACGACAGCAAGGGTTATGGCTGTGACACTTGATATTGAGGGGAGACTAATTCAGATTTTCCCTCTAAAGCCAGGAGTGAAGTGGGACTGAGCTGCAGACTGCAGGCAAGGGGTCTGCCATGGAAGGACATGGGATCAAGATGCCAGGAACCTGTAGAACATTAATGTTTTTAATTAAGCACATGGAGAGCTCAGTTCATCTTCAACTATAGAAGTTAAGTCAGTGTCAAAGTATTTTTGTTTTTAGTATTTTTTTTTTTTTCCGGTACCAGGGATCGAACTCAGGACCTTGCACTTGCCAGGCAAGCGCTTATGCCACTGAGCTATACCCCCAGCCCCAGTGTCAAAGTAAAAGCAAACAGATAAAAGTACTCCAGGCAATTTTAATGTGAAGGCAGATAGAAATTCGCAAAGTCTAAAAAGGAGTATAAAGAAAATAAAAATACATCTTACTACTATAGATGGTGTGGGCCCACTCGGGGGCCCAAGGAAGGTTTGCATAGGTGAGGTTCCAAGGCTAAAGAACACATGTGTGAAGACATCAGCAACAACAGCAGGCAGCACGAAGCAGAATAGAGTGCAACAAGAGTGCAAGAGCAAGAGCTTCCTGCGTCTTTATCATATAATACTTATACAGGTTGTTATTACATATTTACATTCTTACATAGCACCATAACCAGCACATGCATAAGTTTACCTGTGCTGTCATAGCTGCATAACTGTATCCCACCGTGTGCCTACACTAGACAAGTGGGGTTGCATCCTAAGGTGTCCTTAGATGGTCCTGAGCTTTGAAGAAATCTGAGTGGTTCCCCACAAGTGGATGTTTTGTTGTGTTCTTTTGTTCTCTCTTTTACTTACTAATTTAAATAAACATTATTAATTATCTTAATTAATTTTTGTGGTGTAAAGGATTGAAGTTAGGGTATTTACACTGAGCTATATCTCCTGCACTGAGCTACACCCCCTAGCCCTTCTGATTTTTTAATTTAAAAATTTTTATTAGTATAGTATATGTTTGTAGTATATAATGATTACATGCACCCATGAAGAGTTGGTACATAAATTTAATACATACTTCCCCTTTCCCTCCCCCCCTTCATCCCTCTCTTTCAAAAAAATTTTTGAGACAGAATCATGATAAATTGCTAAGTTTCCAAGGCTGGACTTGAAATTGCATTCCTTCTGCTTCAGCCATCCACAGTTTTGGGACTAGAGGCTTGTGCCACACACCTGACTTCCATCTGCTTTCATATATATATTACCTAAAATACGTGGTTGACCTTATGCTGTATTTATAATTTTATGTAATTTTTCTTTTCATTTGATTTGTGTAGCATAAGTGGTAAGTCACAAGGTAGCCCACCCCGCTCATGGAAATGCTTTAACTCTCAATATTTTTCTCCTCTTACCTGTTCCACTTCAGCTCCCTTCAGCCACAAAAGCTATCCCTGCCCTCATTCACTCTGCAGTTCACCTGCTCGGATTGTTCCGATATGGGCAACTCCTGTCGTTCGGGCTATTCTGGCCTGGACACGCTCCCGGCTGCTAGGGGCTTGGCCTGTTCTGGCTCAGGGACATCTCCTCACCCCATCCCACCCCTGCCAGAAAAAAGAGCTTAAAGGCCAACGCTTCCTCAGCTCAAGGGCTACCTTGGTCCACTAGGTAGTCTGCCTACTCTGTCCTTCCCCCAATAAAGACTGCTCTCATGTCAGAAGGTCTGGTTCCGTGTGAGGTCTCGGTTTCTATCAATAAGCAGTTCTCCATGTCATTAAAATGTCTCTCTAAACTTAACTTTAATGGCTACATAATTTTTTTTACTAACTTTTTTTTTTAACCAGGAATTGAACTCAGGACCGTATGCTTGCCAGGCAGGTGCTTGTGCCACTGAGCTATATCCATGGCTCTGGCTACATAATTTTTAATAATTCTTAATTTCTACTGCTAGTTCACTCAGTCTTTTCCTAATTTCTGCACATGTAGACTGTTTTCTTTTTTAGTATTATAAATAGTCCTAATTTTCTTTGTGCTCAAATTTCAGATTAATTTCTTAGACTAGATTCCTAAGGTATAAATACCTAGTCAGGCAATGTGGTCATTTTAAAAGCATTTTCACAGCTGTGGCTAGTTACAGAAAACAGGCTTCAGTGGAAGGAGGTAGGAATAACTCTATAATAGAATATGGTGGACAGTCCAGCACCAGGAAGGTGGGGACCAAGAAGCTCTTTGGGCAGTTTGGTCCCCCTATTTCCCTGTCTCCAGGAGAATTTGCTTGGGGTAGTCTGGCCCTGAGTCAGTCAGTCCATAAAGTTCCCACACCCGGGGTCCCATGGGTCTGCAAACCATGCATCTCAACCTTGATCTACTAAATGAAGATTCCTGGAAATGGAATTCGTGGGTGTGTTGGTCAGGTTTTCCATGCTGAGAAAAAATACCTAACATGGGAAACTTAAGGGGTGAGAGGTTTATTGCTTCTTAGGTTCAGAGGTTTGGGTGTATGGTTGGCTCACTGTAGGGCAGAAATGGCGTGACAGAAGGGTGCGGAGAGGAAATGAAGCCGTCGTATCTGGGAAGCGGAGGTAAGGAGAAGAGCCAACAAGGAAAGGACTAGAGATACAGTCCCCAAGGTCATGGCACCCCATGACCCGTTTCCCTCTACCTGGCCCCACCTCGCAATACCCCGCTCAGCTGTGAACTCAGCAGTGCGTCAACCCACTGCCAAGCTTAGTGTCCTCATAATCTAATCACCTCTCCCAGAGTCTCTTCATCCAGGCCAACTGAAAATGAAGAGTGACCAGCACACTGAGTCACAATGGTATAGCTCTTTTAACACTTTCTGATAGAAACAGAGAAATTTCTTGCCAGGATCTGCTGGTTTGGACTCTGTATTGCAGCCTTTTATCTGGTATTGGCTATTACATAAAACATATACAATTAAGTCTATTTATAATTAAATATATGTATTTAATTTCTCCAAAACTGGATAGGTAAAAAGAATAATTTCATTTGTAATTTTTAACTTTTCTATTAAAGAGAAGAACATAGTGTGGATTAAACATTAGCATTTGCCTTTCTTGGAACTGAAACTTTGATTCTATTATTTCTTGATTGATGAGGATCTTGGCTATGTAAGTTATTGGAGAGCACCCTTCCTTACATCAAAACTCCTCCCTATGTTCTGAACTAGCCATACAGTGGACTAAAAACATTTGTTTTCTTGAATAATGCAAACGGTTTCAGTTTATACCCCATGGGGCTCATCAGTGTACCAAAGATTTGAATCTTCCTCCAAATTAATGTTAAAAAGTTCCAAGGCTCCACAAAAGAACCATAACTTTCTCAATTATTAGGCATAATTAAGGGACTTTGATTTGTGTAGTATTAAAAAATCCCTTTGGGCTTGTGTGGCAATCATTACACCGTCTTTGACTAGCTGCTGGTTGTTTAGTACTTAGGAAATAAAAATATTTCTCTATTTTAGGCAAGGGAATAAACCTATCAAAGACTAGCTATTACAGTGTATAGCCTGGGTTGTTTATGGGCAGGTCAAAGGAAATATCAAAGTTATGGAAGTTTTAATTATCATTAAATAACTCTGGATGTGCCAAGTGGGGAGGTCCTCAGTTTTATGCTTTTAAGTAAAAAATTATGTAAGGCTAAGCAGGTTTTTGGCTCCTTAGGACTTGAGATCATTACCTTAATCAGAAGGTGAAATCTATACCCCCCAAAAATCACCATTAATGATTATTTCATTATATAAACAAAAGTAAAGGAAGGCAGTAAGGATCAAATTTAAACAAGACCAAGACCAAGATATCCTCCTCCTAGACACTCATTTCACATTCTTCTCGACGTTTGCTATTCTGTAAGTTTACATGGCCAGATGGTTCTAATTCTAGCGCTTATCACAGATGTCCCTTTTGCAACAGGTTTGATAAGTCCAGAAGAGAACACAAGTTTGTTGAGTCTGAGGTCTCCAAACATTCCCAGTGATTTAATAAATTCTTTGAATCACGATGAGCTCGTAAAATAGCTGACCTTGTCAGGAGCATCATAGAGACAGACTCTATTTGGATTCATGTCAGTCCTGTCCAGAGGTTGGATACTCCACTTCTCCAGCCTGGTGGACGCAAGGGAGAAGAAGGAGAGAAGAGAGCTGCCTGGGGGCCCAGCCTTCAGCAGCAGCATCCTCCTGGGTGGCCCTAAAAAGCTGGGGTGGGGTGAGAGCAAAAGTGTGGGCATTCACAATGAATTCAAATATATCTCTTTCTCACATTACAAAATTCTAAGAAAGAAAAGACTCTGAAGCCAGTTCACTGACTCAAGGATATCATGCATGGTGCACATTTCTGCTACCCTTGCTCTTTGCCAGCCCTTTTGTGAAGTACTTGTCCCTCGTTGCCACAAGTTGACTGTGGGACCTCCAAATTCTTTTTTTAAATTTTTTTAAATAAAAGAAGGAAAACATATTAACAGACAGATATGCATTTACAAAATAGGATCAGAACAATACAAGCAATACAGAGTTACAGACAAAGTAGCAGGAAATTATCAGGGGTTGTTGATATCTTCAAAGTGGTTTCTCAGCAGAACAAATAGAGACATGCAAGATTGATCAAATAATTAATCATTAACTGTTCCTTTCAGTAAAATGATAGAAGTCAGTAGTTCGACTATGTTAGCTATCCTGCATATACACACATATAAGATTTCCCCTTCTTTCCCTTCTCCTTTCCCACACACCAGTTGCCCATTACTTTTGAGCATTTTCCTTTCATTTCATAATGTCTATCATACCTTCTAATTTTTATTCAATCTTTCAGGTTCTTACACTAGTGAGACAATATGTTGCTTACACATGCAGGTCTCATTTATTTCACTTATGAGTATGGTCTCTAGTTGAGACCATTTACCTATAAAAGACTTGAGTTTATCTCTCTTTACAGCTGAGTAATATTCCATTATATAAAAGAACCGTGATTTTTGTATCCAGTCCTCAGTGGATGGACATTTGGGTTGCTTCCATAATTTAGCAATTACAAATTGCACCGCTATAAACATGGGTGCACATATGTTGCTGTGATATGATGTTTTCAGATCTTCTAGGAAAACACCGAGAAGGGGAAAGCTGGGTTGAATGGGACATCTAGACCTAGTTTGCTGAAGAATTTCCAAACTGATTTCCATAGTGGTTTTACCAGTATGCATTCCCACCAGCAGTGGAGAAGAGTTCCTATTTCTCCACAGCCTTGCCAACATTTGTTATTGGTTGATTTCTTAATGGTAGCCATTCTTACTGGCATGAGATGAAATCTCAATGTTGTTTTAATTTGCATTTATTGAATGACTAATGATGTTGAACATTTTCTCATGTATTTATTTGCCATTTGTATTTCTTTATCTGAGAAGTGTGTGTTCATCTCAGATGCCCGTTTTTGGATTGGGTCTTGGAATTTGGGGGGCTGATGTTTTCTAATTCTTTATATGTTCTAGATAGAAGACCTTTGTTTGAGGGACAGTCAGCTAAAATTTTTCCATTTGTGGCTTTTCTTTTTAGTCTGCTGGTGATTTCTTTAGATGTGCAGAAACTTTTCAGTAGGATGAGATCCCAGATGTTGATTCTTGAAATATTTCCTGTGCAGTTTGGTTTTTGTTCATGAACTCTCTGCATACCCTTATGTCTTCACGGTTTTTACCTACTTTCTCTTCTAATAGATTTAGTGTTTCTGTTTTAATATTGAAATCTGTGATCCATTTTGACTTGAGTTTGGTGCATGATGATAGACTAGGTTCTGTTTTCAGTCTTTGGCAGGTGTCAAGGCACTTTTTCCAGCACCATTTATTAAAGAGGCTGTCTTTCTTCCAGTGAGTTTGTTTGGCTGCTTTATCAAAGATTAGGTGGCTGAGTGTGTTTGTAGTTGTGGCTGCATCTTCCAATCTGTTCCATCGATCCTCTGGTCTGTTTTTTAGTCAGTACCAGGTTGATTGTATTACAGTAACTTTGTAGTGTAATTTCAGGGCAAGGATTTTATTCCACCTGACTTGTCTTTGTTGCCCAGGATTGCTTTTGCTATTCTGGGTCTCTTCTGATTCCATATGAATTTAAAGAATCTTTTTGATAGATCTGTGAGATATGCCAATGGTAGTTTAATGGGAATTGCTTTGAATCTGTACAATTTTGATAGTGTGGCCATTTTCACAATGTTGGATCTTTCTATCCATAAGCAAGAAGCTATTTTCCATTTATTGAAATCCTCTTTGATCTCTTTTTTCAGAGTACTATAGTTTTCATTGAATAGATCCTTTACTTCATTTGTTAGATTGATTACTAAATATTTCAATTTCTTGGATGCTATTGTGAAACATATGGTTTCCTTAATTTCTCTCTCAGTCTATTTGTTGTTTGTGCATAGGATTGCAATTGCTTTTGGGTGTTGACTTTGTATCCAGCTACACTGCTGAATATGTTGATTAATTCAAGGAGTCTTCTTGTTGAGTTTTTGGGGTTTTTACGTGTGAAGAATCATGTAATCTACAAATCGTGATAATTTCACTTTTCCATTCCTATCCTCATTCCTTCTATTTCTTTCTCTTGTCTAGTTGCTCTGGCTAATGCTTCCAGAACTATGTTGAATAGGAGTGGTGGCAGTGAACATCCTTGTCTTGTTCCTGATTAAATTAAAAGCTTTCAGTTTTTGTCTATTTAGTATGATGTTGGCTGTTGGTTTGTCATAGATGGCTTTGATTACATTGAGGGAAAGACCATCTATTCCTATTTTCTGTAGAATTTTTATCATGAATGCATGTTAGACTTTTTCGAAAGATTTTTCTGCATCTATTGAGATGGTCATTTGGTTTTTGTCTTTGGCTCTACTGATATAGTGTATAACATTAATTGATTTGCAAATATTGAACGATCCCTGCATTCCTGGAATGAATCCAACTTCATCGCAGTGTATGATTTTCTTGATGATTTGCTGCATTCTATTAGGTAGTGTTTTACTGAGTATTTTCGCATCTATATTCATTAGGGAGATTGGTCTGTAGTTCTCTTTCTTGGTTGGTTCTTTCTCTGGTTTTGGTATCAGTGTAATACTTGCCTCCAGAAGAGTTAGGGAAAATTTCTCCCTTTTCAATTTCACTGAAGGTTTGAGGAGTGTTGGTATTAAATCTTCTCTGAATTTCTTGTAAAATTCTGCTGTGAATCCATCATGGTGTGGGCTTTTCTTTGTTGGTAAGTTTGTAATCATGTTTTCAATCTCATTAATCAATATTGGGTTGTTCAGGATTTTTATATCTTCTTGATTCAGCTTTGGTAATTTGTACATTTCTAGGAATCTGTCCGTTTTTTCTGAGTTTATTTTCCTATCAGTAAAGATTTTCAAAGCAGGTATTAATGATCTTTTGAATTTCTGTAGGATCTGTAGTGATTTCATCCTTTTCATTCCTTATTGCATCAATATGAAAATGAGTTCTTTCCTTTCTCTTTTTTGATAAGGTTGGCTAGGGGTTTATCAATTTTATTTATTCTTTCAAAGAACCAGTTCTTTGATTTGTTTATTTTTTGTAGTGTTTTCTTCATCTCAATTGCATTAATTTCTTCCCTGATCTTTATAATCTCCTTCCTTTGGACATTGAGCTTCACTTGTTCTTTTTTTCTTAAAGTTTGTGGTGCACCATTAGGTTATTTATTTGTTGTCTTTTTGCTTTCCTTATGTGCGAGTTCACTGCTATCAATTTCCCTCTGAGGACTGCTTTCATTGCATACCACAGATTCTGGTAGGTTGTATTTGCATTTTCATTTGTTTGTTTTTTAATCTCTTCTTTAATTTCTTCTGTGACCCATTGGTTGTTCAGGAGGTTGTTGTTTAATTTCCAAGTGTTTATGGAGTTTTAGATTTCCTTTTGTTGTTAATTTCCAATTTCATCGCACTGTGGTCAGATAATATGCTTGGGATAATTTCAATTCTTTTGCATGTAGGTAGGGATGCTCTATGGGCTAGAATGTGGTCTATTTTAGAGAAGGTCCCATGTGCAGCTGAGAAAAATGTGTATTCTGATGTTGTGGGGTGGAACACTGTATACATCTACTAAGTCCATTTGTTTGCAGATTTAGTTCAGATCTGTTATTTCTTTGTTGATTTTTTGTTCAGTTGACCTATCTCTTTGTGTCAAAGGGATGTTGAGGTTCCCTATTACAATAGTGTTATTAATTATTTAGGTTTTCATGTCTGTTAAGATTTGTCTTATATAGTTTGAGGCTCTAATATGTGGTGCATCCATGCATGAGTATTATCTCATCCTCTTGCAGTTTTCCCCTAACAAGTATGTAGCGCCTTCTTTATCTCTTTCAATTGCTCTTGGTTAGAAGTTTGCACTGTCGCAAACATAATAGCTACACCTGCTTTTTTCTGGATTCCTGTTGCATGGAGAATTGTTTTCTATCCTTTGACTTCAGTCAGTGGATTTCCTTTTAAGTAAAATGTGTTTCATGTATACAGCATATTATTGGATTCTGTTTCTTAATCCACTCTGCCAGTCTGTTTCTTCTGGCTGGTAAATTGAGGCCATTTATGTTTATAGTTATAACTGATATGTGTTGGCTTATCATTGTTATCTTATTTACTTGCTGTTGATTTCTCACTTTTTCTACCTGTTTAATTGCTTCCTGTGCTTGAGGGTTCTTTTCTATTATTGTTCTTGAAATGTGGTCATTTTCTTCTCTGTCTAGAATGTCTTTTAGTACTTTTTGTAAGGAGGTTTGGCACTCATGAAGCTCTGCACTTGTTCTTTGTCATGGAAATATTTTATTTCTCCATTAAACTTGAAGATAGTTGGCAGGATACATAAATCTGGGTTGGAAGTTGTTTTTTCTTAGGACCTGTAATACTTCACTCCCAGCTCTTCTCGACTGGATGGTTTGTGTTAAGAAATCTGCCATGATTCTGATGGGCTTTCCTTTATAGGTGATCTGTTTCTCTTCTCTAGCAGCTTTTAATATTCTGTTCTTTAACTGGAGATCTGGGATCTTGATTATTATATGTCTGGGTGCAGTTTTATTATGGTTATGACTAGTAGGAGTTCTATATGCCTCATTTACTGTATCTCAGTTTCTGTTTCCATGCTTGGGAAATTTTCTGCTATTATTTCTGTAAATATTCTTTTTATGTCATTTGTGTCACCTCCTGCTGCTTCATTGACTCTTATTAGTCTGACATTACTTCTCTTTGCCTCATCTTGCAGCTGTTTAATTGATTTTTTCTGGATCCTTGTTGATTTTAAGAGATCCTTCCTTTCTCAATTGCTAGCTTCCATGCTGTCTTCAAGATCTACCTTCAGCTTCATTCAAGTGGTTTTGCAAGCTTTCAATAGAAATTTTGATTTCCTGGAAATCTCTTTGAGTCTGTTTCATGCATTCTAATTCCCTCCTATATTGCTCATGTAACATTCCCATCTGTTGCCTATGTTCATCTGTTTTTTTAAATCTATTTCTTCTCTCTTTGTGCTGAGCAATTCTTTATTTCATATTTTACCTGAGAGATTATTTCTGATCTGATCTCTTCTATGGCCTGATGGAGTTCATTCTTTACTTCTACTGTAATCATTTCAGCAATTTCAGGTGTGTGCTTACCAAGTTCTCCTATGTCCATGTCTCCTGGACTTGTTCTGAGTGGGTTGGAGTTCTGAGATTGTGTTTTAGTCCTTCACCTTGCCATGGTTGATGCTGGAGGCAGAATGCTCAGTTTCTCTCTTCTCTGGCAGCTCAGCAAATGTCACTAGTGGCCCTAGTTTTCCTAGTGGGCGGGCCTGCCCCTCAGTATCTGCTGAGATGGGCCTCTTAGTCTGGGGTATTCCAATAAATGGTGAAATGTACCTAGTTCTCCCAGGTCTCAGACATGAACTGTGATGTCAGATGATGGCAGACTATCTGATCCACTCTCCCCTTGCAACTTGGGGCATATGGATGACCCAGAAAAGGGCTGCATTGGTGGCATAATCACGGATCAGTCATCCTGTGACCCTAGGCAGTTCAGGGCGTAGGCAGAAGCCAGACTCAAATTTCAAGGTCAACAATTTGTGAAGCACCTGATTCTGTTTTTCCAGGCAGCTCAGGGAATGCACAGGAGACTGATGTGGGCTGTGTTGGCGGTGATTAGGGACTGTCTATGTCTGTGACCTCCAGAAGTTCAAGGCACAAGCCCAGATGCAAACCTAGTTGATAGCAGTTCGTGCATCCCCTGCCCTAGTACCTCTGTTGGACCAGGGAATGCACAGGGTGGGTCCAAACATGAATCCCGCTGTTAGCAGCTCTCGGGCCTTCTGAATGAGGACCTCCTGTCTGTACTGGGCACACAGAGGGCAGAGACTCAGACTGTAAAGGTGCCAAGGTCGTGGAGGACCTCCAAATTCATGTTTTCATGTGTTGGCTTTCCAAACAGAAAAGGAAAGAAGAATGCAAAAGTCTTTCCTCTTATGCTTGGCCACTTTGTATCAGAAAAAAATCTTTCCCAGGAATCTCCAGTTTACTTCCTCTTATATCTTATGTCAGAACTGAGGCCCTTGGTTGTCACTGGTCTCTAAGGTAAAGCTGAATAAAACTGCTATAATCCTATTAATTTAAAAGGATGGGGACATTGCTACCTGGACAAAACTGAGACTCGGCTAGCAAGCAAGGTGAAAGACTGGCTGCTGAGCGGCAGCCTCTGGGGGATTGTCCTGGATGTTACAATAACACATTCTACTGTTGAAGAATTTTGCAAAGTAACTTCACCAGGAATCACAGCTTCCTCCTATGCAACTGAAGACAAGAAAACAGAAGAGAGAAACAAGTAAATACACTAACCATGTGTGCGGTGGTATTATTGGTGGTATAGGATCAAGAAGAGGGAAGATCTTGTGGATCAACTCAAAGCAAACACAAATGTTTTTACTAAGTGTTTCTTGCCACATGGCAGAATATCAGAATTTCAGATTTAAAAGCCCAGCAAATGTGTAGTTCTTATGGTTTGTGTCTAAATGTCCCCCCAAAGCCTCATGCAGTCATGTGGTGGGTTTCTAGAGTTTATGATTGATTCATGGTCCAGTGTTGGAATTATGGATGTGAGTGCTACACCCACCCTGGGCTGGAATAGTTTGCATACAATGTAAGGGAGGGAAAGAGGCTGTTTGCCTCCCTGCTCCTCTTTTTTGCTCTTGTTGCTTTTGCTGTTTTCAGCTGCCGTGCACTGTTGCCCTCTGCCATGTGCCTCTCTGCCTTGGAGCCAGCCGAGTATGGACTGAAACCTCCACAAACTGTGAACTAAATGAACCTTTCCTTCCTTAATTCTAGGCATCAGATATTTTGTCTCAGCAATGGAAGAAAAGTAACCAAAACAGCAGTGTAGGCTTTATCTACAACAGAACTGTAATTTGTGAGCAAGTTTTAGACAGTCTTATCAATGACTGAACATTACTGAAGGGGAAATGTGAGGTAGAGAAAATCATGACTAGGGGAGATCACAATGGTGAGACCTTAAAAACTGAGGTCTGGAGAGGGCTTTGAAGAATGGGTGAGTTTCTGGACTGGGTGGAGTTTAGATGAGGAGGGAGGAGATGATATCCAGGTGGGCGAACCCTGCAGAATGTGAGGAAGGAGCAAGGCTGATATAGGAATCAGTGTGTGCAGAGTGAGAAATCTAAGCATGGTACAGAGTTAGAGACAAGGCCAGTGTCTGCAGAAAAGTGTGACCTGTTTGTTGCTGCTCATCAGTGTCCTTCTGAGAGCAAATGGTATCTGGAAAGAGGGTTTTGCTTTGCACATTTTCCTGGAGGAATAGTTCTGTAATATTTTGTCAGCATACTCTGACCTCTAATGCTTACAGATAGGCACCCTTTCATTCACTGGTGAAATCTGGTTCTGATGCGGGGTGCTCAGCTGTATCCTGTTAAGGACAACCTTTTGTCCCTAGGCAATTTGAACAAAATTAGACATCCCTTATAGCTCTATCCTTGCATGGTATGGCATCAGAGCAATAGAAATACTGCTTTTGCCTTTTTTGTGGAATGGCATTCATCTTTACTGCAGATTTTCTTAAAAGTGCCTAATAACATTTCAACACTTTGCCCTTATCCCAAAATTTCTCCCTCCCAGGGCTGCTGTGTCCCTCAGACAATATGCTCCTATCCTGTTGGCTGCACAGCTTTTGCTCATGTATGTCACAACTTTCCTAGAAGCCTGTGTCATCTCTATACATACAAAGGTCCCCAAGTATAAACAGAACTCAAAACATCTACTGTGGAGAGAAGACTTGGGACACAAATTGGGACTGGAAGGGTAACTGTGAAACTCATATGTAAATCATTTTTATCTCAATTCACATCTGGCCCATCAACTCACAAACTTTTTAAATGGACATGAAAAATATATGAAACATAATTATTTCCATTTTAAGCATACAACTATTTCTGAGGCATTAACTGTATTCAGAATGCTTTACAACCGCTACCACTCTTCGCGCAACTTCTTCATCACTCAGTGAAGAAAACAGAAACTTAGCCTTCATGGAGCAGTAGTAACACTATTTTTCTCTCCCCTCAGCCTCTGCTGACCTCTCATATACCCTCTGAAGCTTTGAGTTTGTGCCTTCTATAGAATCACATATCCTTTATTATTATGTGGGTGAGTTTTTTCGCATGAAGTTTTGAAGATCCATTGATTTTGGTGTGTATCAGAGCTTTTTTTCCCTCTATGGTTGAATACTATTCCATTGTATGGATAAACATTTTGTTTATCCATTCTCCATTGATGGTCATTTGGGTCGCTGTTCCCTTTTGGTTATTATAAATAATGCTGCTACGAACATTTGTGTACAGGTGTCTGTTTGAGTTTCTATTTTTTCAGTTATGTTGTGTATATACTAAGGTGTGGAATTGCTACATCATATGATAATTATGTTTAACTTTTTGAGAAACCACCAGACTGTGTTCCAGTGACTGCACCATTTTATATGCCCACTAGCAATAAACAATTTCTTCCTAATCTCACCAACAAATACCTGTTTTTGTTCATTTAAAATGATAACCACCCTACTGAGTATGAAGAATTATCTCCTTGTGGTTATAATTAGCATTATCTTAAAAAAAAGAAAAAATTTTTTGATTTGCATTTTCCTAACAACTAATGATATTAAACATTTTATATGCTTATTATTATTTGTATATCTTCTTTGGAAAATTCAAATCCTTTGTACATTTTTGAATTTGCTATTCATCTTTTTGTTGTTGAATTGTAGGAGTTTTTTATATTCTTGATATTAAACTTTTTGGATACATGATCGGCAAGCATTTTTTCATTCTGTAGATTGCCTTATCAACATTTAACCAGTGTTCTTCGATGTGTGATAGTTTTCAATTTTAGTGAAGTTGAAGTCCAGTTTATCTTTTTCCTTTTACTGCCTATATGTTTGGTATCATATTTAAGAAACCACTGTCAAACTCAACATCATGAACTTCCTTCTATATGTTTTCTTTAAAAGTTTTATAGTCTTTAGCTCTTAGATTCAGATATATAATCTATTTGAGTTAATTTTTGCATTTGGTATGATGTAGGGTCTACTTTCATTCTTTTGCATGTGGATGTCTAATTTTCCTGCCACTCTTTGCTGAAAAAAACTCTCCTTTTTCCATTGAAGTGTATTGGCACCTTCGTCAAAGATTAATTGACTATAAATAGGAGGATTGATTTTTGGTCTGTCAGTTCTATTCTGTTGGTCTGGGGGCTGGGGGTATAGCTCAGTGGCATAAGCGCTTGCCTGGCAAGTGCAAGGTCCTGAGTTTGATCCCCGGTACCGGGAAAAAAAAAAATCCTATTCTGTTGGTCTTTCTACCTGTTTTTTTTGTTTGTTTGTTTGTTTGTTTGTTTTTTGCGGTACTGGGGATCGAACTCAGGACCCTGCGCTTGCTAGGCAAGCGCTTATTCCACTGAGCTATATCCCCAGCCCATGTCTACCTGTTACTTACCCAGAACTATACTGTTTTGATTACTGAAGCTTGGTAGTAATTTTTGGAATTGAAAAAGTAGACTTTAAATGCAAAGATTTTCTCTTAAGAGCTGTTCTACAGCAGATGCAAACACACTTGCCAACCTGTAGCTCTTTCTCCCTGACTCAAAATTGGCTACAGTTGAGGTCACATTCATAGCTGCAAAGGCTCTTTAAGTCTTGGCAAAGGCAGAACCAGGTGAAAGCCCAAAATAAATGATCTGAGGTCCTTCCACAGGAGCTAGGTTGCTTGGTTTATTCTCTCAGGTAGGGTCAAGGAATGTGAGATTTGGAACAATGGCAAATAGAGGGACAAACATTAACGGGAGACCATGAGTATTATCACCCTTCTATATTCTAACCAGGAATACAGAAACCATTACCACTCTCTGCACAGAGAGCACTCAATTCTGGGGAAAGTTACAGATGAATGGAGAAGTGGAAAAGAATAAAAAGGATACAGATAATCCAAAGATGAGTTCTAACAAGAAACCCACTGCTGAGAGGTATGCGGGCAAATGGAAGATGCCATATCACCAAGCCTAGGGGTCAGGGTCACCTGGTAGAAGCTGGAACCATCAGGCACTGAGGCCGTAGAAGAGATGTGACCTCTGCCAGAACTGTTTCCCTAGGAAGAGTGGGAAGAGGAAAGATACCCTGGCTCCTCCCACCTACTCTCTGCCCGACCTCTCTGTGGCTGAAAGAAGTCCAAAGTCAAGGAACCCAAAGTCACCTGCTGTGTTATAAGATTTCCACTGCTGTGACACAGTACTTGAGATAAACAACTAATAAGGAGCAAAAGCTTATTTTAGCTCACAGTTTCAGAGGTGTCTGGCCTTGGTCTTTCGACCACGTTGTTTTCGGGCCTGTGGTGATGCAGAACGTGATGGTGGAAGTGTGAGGCAGAGCAAAACTTTCAACGCCACAGCTGCTAGGAAGGAGGGGAACATGAAGAAGAAAGAGGAGGAGGAGGAAGAGAAGGAAAAGGAGGAGAAGAGGAAAAAGAAGAAAGAGAGGAAGGAAAGAATGAAGGAAGAGAAAGAGAAAGAAAGAAGGGGCTGACTGGGGTTTCAGTGTCCCCGCCAAGGCCATAGCCCCAGGGGCCACACTTCCTCCTGCCAGGCCCCACATTTGGTAGGTTCCACTATCTCTGAGACAGTGTTAACCACGTAGCTTAGCTTCTTTTCTCTTGCTGAAACAAAATACCCAAAGTTAAAGAAGGGAAGATTTGTTTAGCTCAGTCTGTAGAGGTTTCAGTTCATAGTCATCTGGCTCCAAGGCTGTGTGGCATGGCAGAGGGGCATCACAGAGGAGAAACAGTTCGTAGCAAGCAGGCAGCAAGCATCAGCAGCAAGCCTGCCCTCTTTCTGTCCCTTTATATTCTACCAAGGCTACAAGCCTATTGACTGGTGCCACAAATACCCAGGGTGGGGTTTCCATCATCCACACTCTTAATCCACATTCATACCCTAATCCACCCCTTTTGAAACTCCCCACCTATGACTGCATGAGGTTTTGGGGGACATCAATATGCAAGAACCAGGCATTTAGCACACAGACATTTCGGGGTAGAAACCACAGTATTGATGTGGGAGCACAGGAAATAGCATCTCCTCATTATTTCCACCTTCTCCCACTGATGATAGAGAGAAGAGCAGAGAAGGATACAGAACGCGTCTGAGGGTACGTGCAGGCCCAGGAAGTGCAATACAAGCAAAGTAGAACCCCTCACAATGGCATGCAGGAACCTGCTTGGGTGTGCTGCTTAGATAATACATTCAGTGGTGACTGCCAGTACTGTTACCCAGCAGATCAGTGATAGGCAGACATAAGCCTCCACAATGAGGAAGTTGCAATGTGTGGAAAGGTCTGGTGGTCTCAGGCTTGACTGAAGAGCTTTAAAGAAAAGGAGAACGAGGCTCAGGTAAGTGGCTTACTGAGCCTTGTTCCCAGAAGAGCCAGAAGTGGAATCTGGGTGCAGCCTGTGCTCCTAACCCCAAGGCGTGCTGCTTCTCAGAAAACAATTCTGTGCGAGAACAGCAAGGAAGGTAGAGCCTCCTACTGCTACTCGCCATCTGCCGACCGCGGCTGGGGAGCCAGGGAAATGTGTGACCTTCTCCACAAGAGTCACAGAGAGGACGTGGAAAAGAGCTAAAGAAAGAAGAGGTGCCTGGGAAGGGAAATGTGAAGGACATTCTGCTCTCTGGCCAGCTTGCTGCCTCTGGGAGTCATTCTGCTGTCTCTTCAAAAAGGAGAAAGCGTGTATAACCATGCTGAAATTCCTGCCGTTCCTCAGGAGTGAGGGCCAATAAGCTCAGCTAGACAGAAAGGACAAGGAAGGACTGCCCCGAGGAGACCCACTGGACAGCCTGCAGGGCCTTGCTACCAGGCTGCCAGGGTGGAAGATCTGGGGAGTCTTGAGAGGCCCCATATGGTGTTTGACTCATACGTTGGGCTTCTCCATGCTTCCATCCTTTCCTATCCAGCTCCCTTCATAACACTCTCCCAGTAGCAGACTACTTCAGCAGTCCTTTAAGAAACAGGATCAGTGGTTCCACCAAAGCATCCCCATCATAAAAGAAAATGCACTCATCTAGCAAGAAAATCAGGCAGAGCCCCACCAGGATGCGTTCTGCATACCCATGCTTCACCTGTAACATGCCTTAGCACACTCTCCCTGGGTCATTCGCTCCAGCTACCGTGACTTTTTCTGTTGTTCCTTGTACTCATATAGAATGATACTGCCTCCGGGCCCTTGCACTTCACATCCCATCAGTTTGGGACACTTTTCATTTACTTATCTGCTGCCATCTCTTCCTTATCTCTTAGGTTCTCTGTTCAAAAGTCACCCATAGCAGTGAGACCTTCCACAGTTACTCTGCATAAAATAATAAACATCCTTCTCTGTGACAAAGTTTCTGCTCCTTGCTTTTACACCATAGCACTCATTGCCTGTAAGTTTCTCAAACACTAGAGGATCAGAATCACCTGTGTGGGGAGGGCTGCCCATTAAAACCCAGATTCCAAGTCCCACTCCCTGGTTCTGACTCCGTAAGTCTGGGAAGGAGCTTGAGAACACACATTTTCAGAAATCTCCACACAAACTTGGTCCCAGGATCACATTTTGAGAATTAGTGCTAGGCAACTATTGTATCTATGTACAAATTATTTATGTATAGTCTACATAAATACAGAGCTCATGTTTTGGGCACTTAGTTGGTTTTTAATATCGTAGTACTTCTTAAACTCCTGGCATTTTATATTTGCGTTCTCTTCTTTTCATATTTTTAACCATTCCCTTCCCTGTAATGAGCCATGTGAACTTTTATTTTTTCTTAAATAAACTGGCTATTTCATTTTTCACTCATTCTTCTCTCTCATCCTCTTTCTCAGTGTTCACAGCACACACACACACACCCCTTTTGCCCTTGCCTGTTTCTTTACCTGGCTCAATTACTCTTTACTTTCACGCACTGAATAATCAGCTCACTTTCCGTCTTTCCTCTTTCAGTTTCATGTCTTTACAACTCTCACTTGTGCTCTCCTCACTACCTGAGCTCATCTCATTTCAGAATGGAATGTTCTCCTTGCCACAAGGTCTATATTTTAAATACAGTAACATTTCCGTTTTTCTCTTGAACCCAAATATTGTTTAATGGTACCTCATTTTTGATCTCCATATATATGGAATTTTTTTAAAAAACCTGTTAATTTATGGATTTCTAATTTTATTCCACTGTGGTCAGAGAACTTAGTCTGAATGATGTTGATGACTTCAGATGTCTTGAGCATGTCTTTCACAGCCAAGAACACTTTCAATTTTTGTAACATTGCATATGAGCATGAAAAAACCTAAGTTTTGTTGTGGATGAAAAGATATATATTTTGTATGTAATGACACCTATATTAATACACGGGCACTTTCTCATCATGTTACTCAGGTGGTCTGCATGTGAGGTTGGTTGTTGTCTGCTTGATCTACTGTTCACTTCCTTCCGTTTCCTATCATTTTTCCTTCTCTCTTCTTGTCCTCTCTTCCTTGTTTTCCTTATGCCTGCTGGGTTAATTCTTCAACCCAAACATCCAGCTTACAAACTCAGGCTTTGTATGCAGGCGGCCTCTGTTCACATGCTGAGACTTCGTTGATTTTTGGCCCAAAGTAAAGGTGGGACAGAAATCAGGCCACGCAATGTGCGGGAGAGAAAATGACAGAAATGCCAGCTCTGCCCTGAAGGCCGGCCTGGGCACAGGTCATTGTCCCCCTGCACTTCCAAGCTGCCCCTTCAGCCACATGGGTCCCCGTCCAGGCTGTCTGAGGGGTTTCCCACAGTGTCTATGTTACTTGGCTGAACATGCTTAAAATCCATTACCTCCCAAACCTTTCCTGTAGCATCCAAGAGCCGGCCATCCACAAGTGGTCCTTTCACATCTACTCTGGCTTATCCACGGGTCACAGTTCGCTGTTTTTATAGCCACTGCCTGTCTCAGTTTCATTATTTTCAAGCAATGCAAGGAAGAAACTATGAAGAAGTTTGGGATCATTTTATTAGCAACAAATGTCTGTCAATAGTAATTTATTCTGTGTGTGATATATGAGTGAAATAAATGCCAAACTATTAAATTCAACTTAAATAACAGGAATGGTGAAGAATGACTAAAAATTCTTGGCTAGTAGAGTAGTCTCATTTTTCCAACAGACTTGACCTGCCGAAGTTCAGAGGTCTGGAGTAAAAATCTTTTAACAGAGGTTGAGACAAGAACTGAATCTGGGAGGACAGGCTTGCCAGGGTGAATCCCCCTGGGACTTAGCAGAGTGGTTTCTACATAGGGCTGCCAAATTTAGCAAATAAAAATATGGGGCACCCAATTAAATTTACAAAATAGCATTAACTGCCACATTTTTATAGCTTATGTAAAAATAATGTAAAATAGGTTTAGGTATCCTGACAAGCCAGATGCATGACATAGACAAAACTGTTAAATACAGAGCACACCACGCTACACAGAAACCTGGCAATTCTATTTCCCCATTGACTGTCATTTCTAGACTTGGTTGGGTCTGATGGTTGCTCATTGACATGATGAGAAAGGCCCTCCTTCCAGAATGTGAACTGTGACCACATAGGGAGAAAATATTGAAATCAAGATCATTCATGAAATCCTAGACCAAGTATTTGTGTACCAGTGAGCTTTATTTAGAGGGGACGGTCTTAGCCCTGGATCCATACTAGCATCACCTGGGATTGTGTTTTCGGGTAAAATATAGACTGCCCATTCCATTCAAATTGTAGATAAAGACAAATGTTGGCATACTACATACAGAATATGCATACGTTTTGATTCCAGTCAAGAACGCCCCCCCAAAGGCCTCGCGTGCTCATAGAGAGGCCTTGGGAGGAGGACTAGAGCATGGGGTGGCAGAGCTGACTACTGTGAGGAGGTGGGCTCTTGTCAGAAGAGGCAGGCCCTTGAAGGTGTGACCTGCAAGGCAGATCTCCCTTCCTGGCTTCTCTCTTCTTTCTATGCTTTCTGGGACCCTGATGTGCACAGCTTTCTCCCCTGTGCCCCCTGCCATGCTGTTTCTGCTCTGGAGCCAGCCAACCATGGGCTGTAACTGTGGCCTAAAGTGAACTTAGCCTTATTGAAGTTGTGAGGGTTAGATGTTTTGTCCTAGAGATAGAAAGTGACTAAGCCAGCATAGTATTTATATACATGCAGCAGAAACTTGTTTGTTGTTTGTCTGAAATTCAAATGTACTCTGGGCATTCTATATTTTCCTTTGCTAAGTCTGGTGACCCTTCCTGGGAGCTTTGAAGACATTCCTCCACCTGGGCCATACTCTAGGTAAATTAAATCAAAATCCAAGGGAGTTATTCATCTCTCCATCAGTTCAGCATCACCCCAGGTGATGCCTGTGGACAGCCATGTGACAGTCCCTCCTTTGGTATTGAGAGCTGAGCTGCAAAATTCACAGGTACCACTTGGAGCTGTTCACACGCAGGTTCTGCAGCCCAAGACAGCATTTCTAATAGGCCACCATAGGCCAACACACTCGTTAGCTGGGCAAATATTCGTGAGTGCCTGTGGGTTAGACTGTGCTGGGCAGGAGGGAAAGAGGCCCACAATAGTTGGAAGAGTACTAGCACTGCTCACGCAGATGACTGTCTGCCCCTGGTATCTGATCTCTTTAGATAAAGTCTCATATAGACTTTTCCAGGTCTCTTCTACAAGGAAATGGGACTGCATGAAAGTTGCAGTTCCTTGATCCAACATGTCTCCAAGTTCTGAGTGGTCTCTCCTTTAAGACAAGAGCATCTATGGGGTGAGGAGGAAAACCTAGCGTATGCACCAGTTTGGATGTATGTACATCTGGGGTGGCCCAGATTCTCTGCCTCCTGAAGAGTGGCACTCTGCCCCCACCTGACAGAGTAAGCCTCTCTTAGCCTGACTGAAGCTAGAGTTTAATCCCCAGCAAGGGTCTGGCCCAGAAAAGCACAATGCTAGCCCCTGTAGAACAGCCATGAAAGCCCCTCAGAACACCATGAGGCTGTTGCAGGGGAGCATGTGTGTGAATGAACAGTGTGGGGATTTGTGGATGTACGTGTGGCAGGGAAGCCTGTGAAGCACACCTAGGTCAGATAGAGAGTACGGTGCCAGTGGGCACACTTAGCTTTCCCATGTCACTGAGCAATGTCTCAGAGATCTTTCCACATACCCATTACACACACACATATGCACGCATGAGCACACAGATATACACTTTTTATTTTTTTTCACCTCTTAGGGAAAGTGCACATATTTAGGTCACTGTTGGTCACAGATAAAGCCTTGGCTTGTTCCTCCTGGGTTGTCTAACACACATTCTGGTCTTTAATACACACAAGCTTGTCCCTTGCTAATGCTGTCAAGTGCTGACAGCTATCAGGTGCCGCCATGCACCGGAGCACCCTCAAAACACTGTTTTGAGAAATGGGGGGCTGGGGATATAGCTCAGTGGAATAAGCGCTTGCCTAGCAAGCACAGTGTGCTGAGTTTGATCCCCAGTACCGCAAGAAAAAAAAGAGAGAAATGGGACAGGGCAGGCTCCTGTTCCTGTCACCCCAAGGAGATGGGCAGATGAGTCAGGAGAGCAATGTTGCTTGGAGGATGAGAAGATCTAGTTCCTATTTTAGTTTTGCCACCCAAGGTGTAGTGACTTTAGCAAGATCCTGGAGGGGCCGAATTCTGTTTTTAACTCTAACAATTGAACCAATAATGCGCAGAAGGGCTGCTGGGGACAAGGAGGGAAGAGCAGTACCTGCCGAGTCCCCGGCACAGGCACCTGCTGGTGTCATTCAGTCCTGTCTCCTGGGAGAGAGACTCTTTCTACTACAGCTCCATGACCTTTTCTTCTGTACTTTTTATCCCCAGACTCTTGCTCTGTGGCAAGAAGGCAGTGGAAATCAGCAAAACTGCAGTTCAAAGAGAGCTGCAAAACCATGTATCAGCAGCCTGGCTCATGTTTATAGAGTGGCGTTTATAGCTGAGCATTTTCCAGGGTAGCAAATCTCAATAACACAAAACAAATCACACAAAAATACCAGCCAGCACACACACACCCCTTAAAGAAAATATTTACTATTAATTTTATGAGAAGTTGACCAAACTGTTGAAAGAACGTTGAAATGAAAAGCCACTTCTAAAACACCCTTTTATGTGCTGAAAGATTTTGCTGTATTATTAGTACTATTCTTTTTAATTGGAGGCTCTTGGCTACCTCTGCCTTCGTGAGAGAATGAGGAAATGCTCCAGTGTGATGAGCAGGAATATTGCCAGTTATCTCCTCTGGGAACATATAATTACAAATGAAGTGCCGCCTGTGAGCATCAACAGTCTTCATTTAGGGCCAGTGATATATCTCAGTGGCATATGCGCCTTTCTGGCAAGCACAAGGTCCTGAGTTCGATTCCAGGGACCAAAAAAAAAAGAGAGAAACCCCATTTATGTCAGGAGCTGTGGCTCATGCTTACAATCCTAGCACTCTGGGAGGTTGAGACAGGAGGATCAAAAGTTTGACCTGAGTTTGGGCAACTGAGAAACTTTGTAAGATCTATCTCAAAAATGAATTTTTTTCTTAATTTAAAAAAATTAAAAGGGTTAGGAATGCAGCTCAGTTAGATATCTCTGGGTTCAACCTGCAGTATTAGGAAAGAGGAACAAAGGAAGGAAGGAAGGAAGGAAGGAAGGAAGGAAGGAAGGAAGGAAGGAGAGGGGAGAGAAAGAGGAGAGAGAGAGAATGAATCCACCTCTTATCCAGCAGCATTGCATTTAGTGAACTAATTATTGGACAGGATGTGACAATTATGCAGAGATCAAATTGTTTTAAAGAACTGAGGATGCCCTGATTTTCTTCTTAGTTTATGACAAAAAAATCAATTCAACTTCTCTTTTTTACGTATTGCAAAATGAAAAAAACAGAAGAGAATATTATTTGCAGTTTGACAAATGTGGCCAGACACAGGCTGTGATATGTTTATGGATAATAACAAAATTATGCAATGCAATTTAAATATATTTTGGTATACATGTGTGTGTATATATGAGAATATATATATATGTATTACATGTATACTTGCATTACGTACATTGTGATATGTTTGTATATGTGTGTGTATATGTGACTATTGTTCAATCTCTAAATCTGAGGCATTCAAAGGGAAATACTATGTTGAAAAAGGTTATGAAACAATATTATAGTATGATCTCATTTTGGAAAGTTTATATGTATATGCACATATGTCTAACACATGTAGGAAAACTTAGGACAGATAACAATATGTAACCAGTGGCTACAGCTCAGTGGGTAGATTCCTGGGAATTTTGTTTTCTTCATGCTTTTCTGTAGTTTTTGCATTTCTTCAATAAACATGCATTATTTCATAATCAGAAAAAGATCTCACAACATATTTTCATAGGAAATAAAATCTGAAAGTTTTCTTGTGGGGTGAGGGGTGTAGCTCAGTAGTATGGTGTTTGCCTAATATGTGAGAGGCCTTGAATTGAACCCCAAAACCACAAAAACAAAACAATCCAGGTGTGGTAGTGCACCTTTGTAATCCTGGTACTCTGAAAGACTGAGGCCAGAGGATTACAAGTTTGAGCCCTGCCTGGGCAACTTAGTGACTTAGGGATACCCTGTCTAAAAATTAAAATTAAAAAATAAATAAAAAGCACTGGGGGTATAGCTCCATATGAAGACTCTGGGTTCAATCCTTATACCATAAAAACCGAACAAAACAAATCCACAAAACAGGATGAAAATAAAAATTCTGTCGTATTCTTAGCTGCTCAGTAAGCCACCCTTCCCTTAAAGGCTTTGAAGCTGAAATCCCAGTTTCCTTGACTGGCCTGGGGAGAGCCAAAGAGCGTACTCTTCACTTGGAGGGCAGAACTTAAACAGTTACCTTCAGCACACCACCTCCTCGAAGGAAGAAGCCGAAGTCGGTCTCTGTTAGGCTATCAGAAGGACAGCCACCTAACAGCAGGGCCGTTCCCTCAGAGGAGCCCCCAGCTTTGCTGGTGATCTTTCCTGTCGCCATATTAAAAGTCTTAATGGTTTTTGAACAAGAAGATGACATTTTCCTTTGTTAATTGGGATTTGCAAGTTATGTTGCTGGTGCTGCCCAAACTCCAAATAAAGCAGTACCTTACACAGCTTTGAGTGTCCTGTCTGTAAGTGCATCATCCAGATTGATTTTACCTGGGATGTTCTTTTCTTCCATAGCATTTTCTAGTCTGTGTTTGTGAAAGCACACAGCCACAATCTGTTTGGACAAGACCTTCCCACTTCCTATTATTGATCTTTTATTTTGCCCTTTATTTATATTTAGAGTTTCTCATATAAGAGAAACCATGTGATATAAGTTTGTGTGTCTGATTTATTTCACATAACATTGGTTTTGAAGTGTATCCATTTTCCTACAAATGACAAGTTTCTCTTTGTCTATGGCAGAGTAGTATTCCATAGTGTTAGGAGGGAATGATGGGAATGTAAACTAACACAACCACTATGGAAATCGGTATGGAGATATCTCAGAAAATTAAGGCTAGAAATTTTACCCAGCTATGGCTTTTTTAGGTATCTTCCAAAAGAGGTAAAGGTATCAGGTTTCAGTGATACATGAAAACCAGTGTTTATAGCAGCCTAACTCATAAGAGCTCAATCTTGGAGGCAACCTCTATGTCCACAGCAGATAATTGGGTAACAAAAATATTTTTGCTTTTTAAAGGTCAATGCTAAAGACTGTCATCGATAGATGTCACCTACCTTGGCTGAATTGCTGAACTTCCTTAAAAATTCTTCTTTTTTTTTTTGGTGTCAGGAATCGAACTCAAGACCTTACACTTGCCCAGCAGGCACTGTGCTGCTGAGCTATCACCCCGTCCCCACAACTCTTTTTAAAGGAGTATGTGGCTCAAAGTAGAGCATAAGTGCCTCGAAGGTGTATGAGGACCTGGGTTTGATTTCTAGCAGTGCAAAAACCAAAACACAGCAACAACAATTTTTTTTTTTTTTTTTTTTTTTTTTTGCGGTACTGGGGATCGAACTCAGGACCCTGCGCTTGCTAGGCAAGCGCTTATTCCACTGAGCTATATCCCCAGCCCCCAACAACAACAATTTTTAAAAAACTTTCCATTTCATTTAGAATGAATTTTACAGAAACCACAAATGTAAAACAGAAAACAAGCAAAGGAACATCATCAACTCTTTCAATCCTTGAAAAATAAAATCTTTATCGTATCAGTCTTTGTCATGTTCCCATCCCTACCCCATGAGGATATTTTTGGTTCACAGGATGTTTAAGACTGCATTTTAGGTATTTTAATAGAATAAAAGAAATGCCTGCAGTGTGCACCCTCTTGCTCCCGCTGCTTCGAGGTGTGGGAGCCAGGCTGCTGGACTTTGCAAGCAGCCCGCAGAACTCCCATCTGCATCTGCCCACAGCCTGCATTCCACACCCTGCCGCCGGCTGGTCATCCGCATGGGCTAACCCAGCTCCGGAACACTGGCCTGGGCTCAGCCTGCCCTGATTAATCTTGGTCTCACTCGACCCTGTCCGAAGAGTAGCTTCTCTTATTACACAGTATCATCCTACCTCAGCTGTTGAAACCTGGTCATTTCGCACCTGCTTCGATGAATTCTGAGGGCCTTGTGTTTTTGATGAGCTGCTCACTTCATAAATTCACCCCTCTACTGTTATCAACACTTGGTCACCACTCAAGTGTGTCCCCACGCAGCCTTCTCACAGCACCCAGAGGCCACTTGGAAAGCCTCTGCCCCATCAAGATTACCAGCTAATGATTTTAAGTCTGTCTGAAAACTCGAAATGACATCATTGACAGGATAGAAAATGAGACCCAAAGCTTGACCCGAGGGACAAAGCAGCCTTCCTGTCATTCTCCTGTGTGCCAGAGCAGACAAAATATAAAACTGATCTTTTTCCTGAAATGAAGGAAAATCTTGCTCACCTTCTCACCCCCTCTTAAGGATTTGTTTCTCTCATAAAATCACTGCATAAGCTTTTCCTCCCTCTGCTTTAAAGACTTTTCAACACTACTAATTGCTGGAAATGCCAATACCAGGAGCTACAAGGCACTTCTGGCCTTGTTTAAGGCCAGCTCACACCCGGAAACACTTTGAGTTTGGCCAGAGAACGTGATCTGAGGCTTTCAGTCCAGAGAGATAGCTTTGGTATCTGAATCTTCCCCAGGACTGCAGAGGACAATAGTGCCTTCCTCCCTCTTTCTCTTACTGAAAAACAATCTTCCTGTAGGTCTAATTCAAATGGATCAGGATCAACTCTTCTCCTAGAGCAGCACTGGGCATATACATGGATACATGTGGTCTGTTGTAACTACTGATTGATGTGGGTGTTTATAGCTAAGTCCTTCGGTGTGTGTGTGTGTGTGTGTGTGTGTGTGTGTGTGTATTCAGGGTGCACTAAGAGTTAGAAAATACTACACATAATAAACTCCTTAATTTTATGCCCATAACACTGGTGGAGAATTCAGAAGGTAAACAGTAACACAACCCTGGGCTCCCACTGACCCACAGGCCCAGCCATCAATAGCTGGAGAACTCCTTCCTAGCCCTTCAGGTGTCTTTATGCAGCTCTTTCCAGAAAGAACCAAGAAGACTCAGGCCTGTTCTATATAAGGAATATCCCAGGCTTGGGAAAAGCTTAGTCCAAAGCACCTCTGTTCTGCAGCCCGGTCTTGCCAGGGACCATCCTAGAAGCTGGATGGAACAGGGACTTCCTACCCCTGCTGGGTTTCACCCCTCATTCTGGGCTCTTACCTGCCAATGGATAGATGTGTATGTCCTTTTTAGAACTCACAGTCATCACCAGGGATCTGCTTCATTTGTTCAATCTGAGCCTCCTCTGGCTTCTGACTCTTGGCTCTGCCCACTTAGGGTCTTATATCTCTATTTCAGGACTTCTGTCCTTTGGCCTTCTGACCTTCAACAGGGTTGAATGCCCTGTAGCATGTTAGCTCAGATCTACCCCATTTCTCCTTTTCTTGGAGAGCCTCCTGGGACTCCAATTAGATCCTTGGCTTCAGCTGCTGGGATGGGATTTTGATAACTTATCAAGGGGATTTTGATAACTTACATAGGGTTCAGAGATAGATTTCTTTCCTTCTCCAAAATGAGGAAAAGTCACCTTTTTACTGCTGTCACAACCATTGCTGCCTACTGTCTTTGGAAACCTTGTCCTTCTGGAAAGAAGTATGCACCTGCCTTCTGCCCTCCACTGTGTCCCTTCCTAGAGGACACTCTATATGAGGAACTACCTAGTGGTCACTGTGCCTCCATCAGTAAGGAAATATAGTGTAGGCTAGGGCAGTGGCCCACTGGTATGACTCTTCTGGCCACTGCTGATGCTATTACTCAAAATACGCTCCATATTGGGGAACTGAACATGAATCCCTGGGCGATACTTAGATTTGTGAGTTCTGGAACTGTAGAGAGAAGACCAAGAAGGTAGTCATTGGTTAAAGCCTGTCTACATGAATGAAATTAAATATTACAACATCATGCAAAAATCACTAAAAATCATATTATAGAAGTCTGATCAGTATGGATAGAGTAAGCAGTTTGGGAGTCTTCAGAGAGAGGCTATCGGAGATGAGCAGTCATCTTTCTGATCCGCTGAAAATCCATGGAAGTGCCAACTGACAGACTGCTACTTGTATCACTATGCCATAGACAATATAGACAATAATAAATGTTTGTAGAGATGTGGAAACATTAGAACTCTCAAATATCTTGGATGGAAATGTAAAGTGTTGTAGGCGCTGTGAAGAACAGTTGATGAATCCTCAGATTGGTAATCAAAGAGTCAGCATATAAGCCCAAAATTCTACCAGCTACCTACCCAAGATAAATGATCATGTTCATACAAAGACATATGTATGAATGTTCAGAGTGGTATTATCCATTGGAGCTCAAAAGTAGAAATACTCTGCATCTCCTTCAACTGATGAATGGATACACAAAATGTGATATACACAAACCATGATTATTATTCAACAATGAAAAGGAACTTAGTAGAGATGGAAGAACCATGAGAGCATTATGCATACTAAAGAAGCCAGCTTTAAATGACTTTATGTTGTATGATCTTGTTTATATGAAATGCCCAGAATAGACAACTCTATAGTGACAGAAAGATTAGTCATTTTGTATGGCTGGGTTGGTGTGGATGGTGAGTGGTTGTTAATGGGTAGATGGTTTCTTTTGGAAGTGATGCAAAGTTCTAACATTAGATTTGGTGATGCGTAAGTCATATTTCAATGAAGCTGCTTTCCTTTTTTAACAAGACACCTTGTGTAGACAAAATAGTGAAGCCAGTCATAAATTCATGGTTTAAAAAATCTCAAGCAGATCATTTAAATTCCAAGTGGATTTGAGGTTGAGCTGCTCTTATGCACAGCCCTGTGGAGCTTGGTCCAAGGTTTTTATTTAATGGTGGTTATAGACTTGGTCAGCTATGCCAAATTTGCAGCTGAACTAGAAATGTAAGTTATCTCTGAAAGATTTCCTGAACTGTGTCCCTGAGGCTTCAACCCCAGTGTCCCTGTGGATAGGCTCCCACTGAAGCTCAAGTACATACTTTGGGGGAGAATTCAGCAGCCCCGAGCTGAGCTTAGTGTTTCGCTTCTGGCACAGGCAGCAAGCCATGATCCAAAGAGGCTTTTTGTGAAAATTACATTTCTTGTATAAAAAGCTTTCCATTCTGAAAAATTGCTCCAAGTCCACCTGCATTTGTAGCTTTATTTGGGTGACTGGGCTGGAAAATGGATGGAATGTTTCAACATGACCATTTTACAGCTTGAAAGATAAACTTTTTTTTTGTTCTGCTTCAAATATTCCACTTGTTGCTAAGATTCTGCCAGTGGAAGTTGAACTTCACCTTTAGAATAATTTACATTATCTTCTATAATCCACTCTGGATATTGTCATAACCTTAGAAACAGAACATTTAATTGCATAACTTCAAGCTCTCGGGGGCTGTAACATCTTTTTTTGTTCCATCTCACTCCTTGTCAAAGTTGCTAAGAAATTCAGCTTTATCACTAAGTTGTGCCTTCTGTTGAGAAAATTTAATTAATTAACTTAATTAATTAAAATGAGATACCAGTGCTTTGTGAGATGTTAGGGAACAATGTGATTCAACATCTTCATTTTACACATTTGGTCAAGTTTCTTTGGAAGTTTGTGACCAAATTACCATTCCAGTTAGTCAGGCCACAGTTTACTCATATTTAAAATGGGATGAATACTGTCCCCATTCCCTGCCGCCATCATTATTACTATTGCTTCATCCACATGGTTTGGTAAGATCACCTCTGCAGCTGTATTTTGAAAAAAATGCTAAGAGCTAAATAAGTAATATTCTTGATAAACACATGCAAACACAAATCAATTTTATTCTGAGAAGGTTATTCTCTCCACTGAGAAATTCTGAAACCATAAGTGGGGTTACAACATTATGGCAAATACTGTCTTCGTATGGAAAACATTGTTTGAGGAGAATAGAAGACCTAAGTCAGTTTCTGTATCTAGGAAGGGATGTGTACATAATGAACTGCATTTATACATACCTTTTACATATTCATCAGCTTTGTAAGTTTTAACTGAGATAAGTTTGTAAGAATCGGAACAATGAAGTAAACATTTGACATGATTTCCTAAATAGGAAGAAGAAAGCTTAATCTGTCACCTTTTGCCAGAGTGAGAGCTACCTTGAACCAACTGTGGGAAAGGGGTTCAAGCAAGGCAAAGAGTTGGTTCCAGAAAATAATATCGGAAAACTTGAAATCCATGGAATATGGGAAGATGGGGCACTTCACATGTTCTTCGTTTTGATTGTAACTGAGGAGATGTTTTGAGCATTGTGTGATGTTATGGTATCTGTTAGGGCTTGTATTTAGATGTCCCCCCAAAGCCTCATGAAGTCATAAGTAGGGGTTTTTCAGACATGGCTGGATCTAGAATGTGTAACACTGGGATTGATTAATGGTGCAATGCTGGGCTTCAGGGCACTGGGATTAAGGGGTGTAAGCGCTACCTACCTAAATATCAGGAAAAGACATAAGGGATAGAAAGAGCTGTGGTCTTCCCTTTGCTTCTTTTGCTACCTTCTGCCCAACATTAACTGTTTCCCTTCTGTGATGCCTCTCGCCTGTGCCGCCCTGCCTTGGAGCCAGTGGATTATGCACTAAAACCTTTACAAACTGTGAGCTAAAGAAAGCTTCCCTCCTTTAGCTTTGGGTTTTGGGTATTTGTATGAGCAATGAGTAAAGTAACTAAACAGTAGCAGTGACATATTTCCAAGCCAATGCCATAATCTAAACTATGTACAAGGCATCCACAATTGTATGGGGTGATGAGTTTTGGGAGAAAGATCAGGCTGAAGAGCTATGGAAATACACAAAGAAATTCTCATCTAAAAAAGTACATGGAATGAAATTGAACATAGCTAAGACTGCTTGACAAAGCATACCTCTGAATAAGTCTTTTAAAAAAAAAACCAGTCAGATATTTCTGACCTGTTCAGTGAGATCATTTTTCCTTAGAGGGCCAAGTGGGGTTTAGAGAATATTGTTAACTTTGCTTCCAGTTAAGAGAGAGAAACACATTGCTTCTGGTAGGTTTTCTACAAAGCTGAGTGAGTGTATCAGGGTTTTATGAGAGAGACAGATATAACACAAGGTATACAAACATGTCAGAGATTACAAGACTAGATTATGATCGTCACCCACAGAGCTGGATGAGGAAGAGTGCAGAGGGTGTCTGCACACTGTTCAGTTCGTATGGAGTTCACTATGGTATCCATGTAAATCTGTGTCAGGAGGCTGATGGCTCTGCAGTGGAAGGCTGAAGGATCTATGGCAGAAGCCAAAGAGTCTGTGCTAGAAGGCTCTGCAGGGTCTATAAAGGAATCAGGAGTCTGTGCTGGAAGTCAGGAGATGACGTCCAAGCTGAAGGCAAAGACTGGAGCTCCTCTGAAGAACAGAAGCAGATCTGTCCTTCCTCATTTCCCCTTTATATCACCCAGCTGATGAGCCACCCTAAGTTGGATCTTCCATGCCATAGGGTGTAGAATTGCTCAGCTGATTTAGTTAACAAGTACAGTGAAGTTTAGGACTGGACTGCTACCTTTACAGTAAAACTCATAACTGAAAACGTTTTTTTGAAGGCAGGGGAAGATACTGGGGATTGAACTTGGGGCTTTCATACTGAGTGACATCCTCTTTGCATTTTCATTTTTTATTTTGAGACAGCATCTCCCTAAGTTGTTAAGTTGCCCGGGCTGTGATCAAACTTGTGCCTGTCTTGTCTCATTCTCCGAGTTCCAGGATTATAAGCATGCGCCACCACCCCAGGCCTGAAAACATTTTCTCTTCTATTCAAGTATAGAAAAAACTTGGAGGTGTCTAGCCAGACCTTGCTCTCTGTCATGTCTTATATCTAGATGTCACCCCAAAGCTTCATGCACTCGTAGGTAGGGCTTTCGGGAGGTAGCTGGATCATTGGTGTGTGATACTGAGATTAAGGGTATATTGTACTAGATTATTCCATTAGTGATCATAGTTCTGGGTGTGGGTAATGGATAGGCCCTCCTGGAGGTGGGTAATATCACCCAAAAGGCTTACAGCCTGGATGGCACTATAGGGAAAAGGAATTTCTGCTGCTGCTTTGCTGCCTCCTCACTACCCTGCCGTGGACTGTTTCTCTGCTGTGATGTCCATCTGCCACACCGCTCAACCTTAGGGCCAGTTGACTGTGAAGTGAAACCCTACAAATGTAAGCTAAATAAACTTTTCCTCCTTTAACTTGTGAGTGTCAGATATTTTGTCCCAGCAATGGGAAAAATTAAGGTACTCTCAGATTACTGATCTTAAATAATAAAGATACTCAGAGATTAAGATTATCTCTGAGGAGCCCTATCTCCCCACTCATATGGGTAGGATCCTTTGGTATAATTTTATTTGGTAACTCTTCCTCATTGTTAAAGCAGATTGAATCACTGATAGGTACCCAACTCAGGCTGAACCAATCAAACTTCTTTTCCTAGGATCTAGAGTTAGGATTCTCAGATGCTGGCTAGATCCTGCTGAACTTTTGTGCCTGGCTGCTGAAAAATTGAGCATGGACCGTTATGTGTGGAGAAATAGAGAAGGCTAATGTTCAGAAGGGGAAAAAGAAAACTGTAGAAAACATCAGCAAAAGCAGAAACAAGAGGCCATGTAACCCAAGAGAAATGGAGAAATACCTGGTTCTGCTAGCTTTACATTTCCTCGTTTAATTCTTTTGTAGGCCAGCTATCTTCCTGTCCTAATATACACAAATTTGATTAAGGTAGTTTTAGTGCATTTGTGTTATTTTTAATTCAAGAAGCCTTCACCAAAATCTCAGCAACATTTGCAGATGAGGAAAATTTGGGTGGTTCTCTTTTACTATAGATTATACGTCTTGAACCTAAAACTCTTTTTCTTAAATATTTTGGTTTTAAAAACTTTAACATATAACACATTTATTTTTATGTTATTTGAATATTATTTACATATGAATGCCAGTCTAGCCAAGGAAGACATGATAATTAAATTTCATCATGGTAGCTGCTCACTAAATAGTTGTTGAATGAATAGTTCTTTTTTCTTCTTTTGCAGTACTGGGGATTGTAGGGTTTCCTACATGCCACCCAAGTGCTCTACCACTGAGCTATACTCCCAGCCCCTGAATGAATATTTCTTTGACTAATATTTACTAAGCACTATTCTAGTATAGAGCTAAGTCTCATATTAAACCTGAATTTCTAAAATTAATGATTAATGTTCTTGGAAGATTGTTGTGCCTTTCATCAAAACATAAATGCAACATTTTTATGGGTTTACTAAAACACAAGGCCTACATATGCCAGGCAGTTATGTCTGCATTATTTCCATAAAGAGATTTATTGCCTCATAATAGCAATTAGGAGAGTAAAAATGGTGTTGGGTCTTGTCTTGGTTACTTTTTTCTCGTTGCTGAGACAAAATACCCAACACCCAAAATGAAGGAAGGAAAGGTTTATTTAGCTTACAGTTTGTGGAGGTTTCAGTTCATACTTGGCTGGTTCAGAGGCAGAGTGGCGCAAGACAGAAGGCAAACTGTTTAGGGCAGCAGAGCACAGCAAAAACCACCAGCAAAAGGGAAGAATGGCTGCAAGCAGCCTCCTTTTCTTCCCTACATTGTAAACAACCTACCCCACCGAGGGGTCATGAAACTCTCACACAATCTCCATGCCCTCCTCTTCTACAGGCTCAGGATGTTTACAAAGGAAGCACCCCAGCTTCCTCCTGAGTCACTCAGCTAAACCTCTAGATTCCCCAAGTTGACACAATGTATCAACCATAACAGGTCTTTGAAGACAGTTTATAGAAAGATCCACTGGTTACATTTTCTATAGGTGAAAAATTTAGTGTAAAGTACATTCATTTCTACTACTGAGACACTCTGCAGATACCTAATGTCTGGTAAAAATTATTTTACTGTGTTTTTATAGTCAGAGCTGGAATCAAATTCTGTTCAGTGTCTGGGGAGATGATTTTAACGCCCTTCTAAATTGCATAATATTGTTCCCAGAGTACCTTGAAATTATTTGTGAACATGTGAGTAGGAATGATCTTACCTGTACAGGAAGAGGAAGATGGCTGATCTCTACCCGATACTTTACATGAACAAAGTCTTCATCTTGTTACTTGTAAGGCCTGTTTATAGGAGTGGGGTTCATTAACCATCTAGATTGATATAATCCAGACATTTGATGAGATAAATGGTGGTCTTCGGCTATTCCCATATTAGTTACAACACCCTTTGGCCTAGAAACTTTCTGAAAGTTAATTTGGCAAGAGATATTTCCTGAAATAGTCAACCTCACTGCCCCATTTTAGGCCCCAAATTGAGAATAAAATAATTTTAATTCTACGATTTTATAAGGATAGGTGCTATATATTTCCTAAAGCATAGGACATTTGAAAGTTTTCTTGTGCCTGGATTTATGTAAGATATTGTGTAATTTTCATTAGCAATTTCCTGCTAAATAAAATTTAATTTAAATAATAATCAAAATAGTAAGAATAATAAGTTATTTTAGGGACCTTAAGGAAAATCACAAGACAGCCTCTAACATTCAGGCTCAGATTCTCATTTGGTACAGCAAATCCCTAGGGTAGTGAGTCTGTATTTTTCTGCTAGTCATGGCATCAAAGATGTTTATGACAAAGCCTGGGGTATCTGTATTAGGAAATCTTTCAGTTACAAGCAACAAAACAGCTGAACCGCGACTTACAAATATTAGGAGTAGAGGATGCATGCAGCTGTTCTCCTGAAGGTCCAACCCAGAAATTTCCATACACATCTCAAGGGCCAAACTGTCTGCAAGAGCTGCTGACAAGTGCCGCAGAGTTTCAGCTGGGTGCCTTACGCTTCCATACAAGGTGAAGGCCAGTGAGAAAGTGGGGCAGGTGTCCAACCGGTCAGACCCAGTATCACACTCAGCCAAAGGTAAGGGCAGTGTCCTCACGTCCCTCGTTCTGAGGGATGCATCATCCTGAACATACCTAAATCCTCCTTAATTCTATTTATGTTTTCAGCCAATCTGTTTTTAGACAGAACCGTTGACAGTGGTAGAGATAAACTCAGAAGTGGTTATTTTCAACTTAGTCTTTTCCACGTGAATCAAGGAAAACAGGGAAAGGATAGTTGCTGAACTCTTAGTGTTTGAGGTCCTCACTGTTCCCAAAGAGGAGCCAGGGATCATTAATGCCTGGAGAGGTGCCATCCCTTCCCTGCCCCTCACTGCTCAGTATTCACGCAGTCATTCAAATCAAACCGCACTGAGCCCCGCTGTACAGCAATGAATTGTGTGTACGCATACACATACACGAGTGTACGTGTTACTTTTGCATGACAGGATGTTTAGACATCTTACAGCCCCTTTTTGGCAGGGGAGAGACTACTGGCCTCCAGGTGAGTCAGTTCTTAGAGATAGCAAAAGCTTCTTGGCCTCAAATACACACACTACCCAATCCAGAGCTGTGGCTCCTCTTTCTGGCCCAGGCACCCCCAGAGGCCGTATTCCTCTGCCTTAATCCTCCCAGCACCAGAGCCAGGCAACTAGAGACCATGTAGCTTGAAGCGGGCCAAAATTATTCCAACTACCCAATCTTAAACTATTTATCCTGCCTTGCCCCTCTTCCCCTTAAAAAATGCCGTAAAGGCTCTGACCTCAATCTTTCCTGTCTTCTGTCTCTGACCTCCCTGTATTTTCTCATGTGAGCCTGCATGGCTGGCCTACTGGGTCCGGGCTCCAAGACCTGTGAGTGTAGTCAGCCTGTTTTCCTGAACCTACCCTGAGTCTCCTTCTGTGGCTACACCTGATTGACCATCACAGCAAGTTTTGGCTCTTCTCCAAGATTCTCCCGCTACATTAATTTGTGATGGACTTGAAGCAAGAATTCAAATCCTACATGCACAAGTATGAATTTATTTTCACTGATTCTTCCAGCTGGCACACTGACTACCTGCATCAGGTTTGCTAAAAAATGAAATTCTTAGATTCCAACTATACTTTTCAAGTCAGAATTTCTGAAAGACAGCTGTAAAAATCTGCCGGGGTAATACATGCTCCAGGAGGGCAGCGATACTCAGTTTTCCTTCCATTTCTATCCTCTGCCTGACATAGTGCTTGCCAGGAGGCTGGTACTCAGTAAATATTTGTTGCATGTGTAAATACTTAAGAGTGGTTCCTATGTATTGGGCACTGTTCTAGGGTGTTTTGTGTATTAACTCTGCATCCACACATCCACATATCCTTTGAGACAGACTCTGTTTTTATCCCCATGCAACAGATGAAGATACTGAGGCACAGAGAAATGAAATGACTTGCTCAAGTTATCTAAACCTAACTGGGATGAGGGAAAGGAGAAAAGGAAGAAAGGGATTACTATGTATGTATGTATGTATATGCAGTATGACTAACATGTTGCACTATTGTCTCATGTCGCTTTATTGTAAGGAATAGTCAATGATTAGTTGCCTGATCAATCTTGTATGTCTATATGTGTTATCCTGACCATACACTTGAAGTTATCAATATGTAATACAACAACCATTGTTAATTCCCTGTCACCTTATCTGTAATTCATTTTTGGTACTGTTCTTGTGCTACTCTGTGTCTGTTTGCTAATGTTTTCATTCTTTTACTTAAAAAAAATAAGTTATCTAAAGCTGTTTTGTGTTGCTATAACGAAGTGCCATAGGCTGAGTAACTTAAATAGATAAGTTTGATTCACAATTCTGGTGTCTGGAATGTACAGACAGCATGGTGCTTGTGTCCTGCTGAGGACTCCTTGGCTATGTCACATGTTGGAACAGTAGAAATACACTAGCTCCCTACACAAAGGAGAAAGAAGTCAAGTGGCAAGATAAGAAATAAAAGGATGAGAGGGGACAGGCTGTTTTATTAAATAACAATACCCTCCCCGGGGAACTAATCCACCTCTATCAGACCTGAACCACTCCTACAAAACCACATTGATCACTTCACAAAGGTAGCAATGCCACAGCCTAACTACCTCCCACTATACCCCACCTTTTAAATGTTCCATCACCTCAACATGGCCACACGGGGGGGGGGGGGGGGGGGGGGGGGGGGGGGGGGGGGGGGGGTGTGTTAAGATGCCAGCACAAAAACACTTGGGGGACAAACCACATCCAAGCGACAGCATACAGTCTCACAGCTGGTAGGTGGGAGAGCTGGAGTTTGAGCCTAAGCATTATGCATAAAATTAACGATTGAACTCCTAAACTTACTCCTGCAAGCATTACCCTGATCCAAAAACATGAAATACTTAGGAATCAATGTGAGGAAGGAAGTAAAAACCTTTACATTGTAAACTATAGTACTCTGAATAAGGATCAAAAAAGATAAAAGAAAATGGAAAGATATCCCTTGCTCTTGGGTAGGAAGAAACCATAGGGTGAAAATGGCCATACCCAAAATTGTGATACACATAATGCAATCTCAATCAAAACACCAGTAGCATACCTCCCAGAACTAGAGAAAGGATTCTTAAAATTCATCTGGAACCTGAAGAGACATAGAACAACAAAAGAAATTTTGGGCAGCAAAGGCAAAGCATGGAGCATCACAGTCCCTGACTAGAAATTATACTAGCAAGCTACTGTGATTAAAAAATAAATAAAACAGGATGACACTTGGGAAAAAAAGACCCAAGGATTAATGGAACAGATTAGAGGATACAGAAACAACTCCAAACACACTCAGCCACCTTATCTTTGACAAAGAGGCCAAACAACTTCACTGGAAGAAAGATAGACTCTTTAATAAATGGCACTGGAAAAACTGGCTTTCTTTATGCTGAATATTAAAACTAAGCCCATATCTCTCATTATGCACTAAACTAAAATCAAAATGGATCAAAGGTCTAAATATTAAAACAGAGGGCTGGGGATGTAGCTCAGTGGCACAAGCACCTGCCTTGCAAGCACAAGGTCCTGAGTTCAATTCCTGGTACCAAAAAAAAAAAAAGAAAGACATTAAATGTTAAAACAGAAACACTAAGTCTGCTGGAAGAGAGAATAGGAGAGATTCTTGAAGACATAGATGTAGGCAAAGACTTTATAAAGAAAACCCTTTATAAAGGAGAAAACACAATGAATCAACAATTGGGCTCTCATCTTATTAAAAAACTTTTTCACAGCAAAAGAAACCACCAACAGAATGAAGAGACAACCTACAGAGTGGGAGAAAATCTGCCAGCTGTTCCTCAAAGGACTAATATCTAAAATATATTAAATACCTAAAAGAAACCAGGCCCTTGAAATTTACAGACCAAAAATGGGCATTAGAAATGCATAGACAATTCTCAGATGAAGAAGTAGAAACAGCAAATAAATACATGAAAAAATGTTTAACATCACTGATCATTTGAAAGATGCAAATTCAAACAACACTAAGATTTCAACCCACTCAAGAAAGAATGTCTATTTTCAAGAAATCAACGAATAACAAATGCTGGATGAGGTGTGGGGAAAAAGAAGCCCTTCTCTACTGTTGGTGAGATTGGTGCATCCACTGTGGAAGTTAGATGAGATGGTGCATTCAAGGTTGTACGGCTGCAGACCACTGTGGAAATAAGCATGGAGATTCCTCAAAAAAGTAGGATTAGAGTTTCCATTTGACCCAGCTATTTCCTTTCTTGGTGTCTTCCTGAAAGGTTTAAAAGCATCATACCATAACGATATATGCATACCCATGTTTGTAGCAGCACAGTTGTAATAGCTAACTCTGGGAAACAGCCCAAATTCCCATCAACCTATGAATGGATAAGATGTGTGGTTTTCTTTTAATAGAATAGAGTATTACTCTGTCATACAGAAAGATAAACTTGAGACATTTCTAAGAAAATGGATGCACCTTGACACCATACTCTGAAGTGAAATAAATGGGATTCACATGTTTAAATATTGCATTGTTTCCCTGGTGTAAGAAATCAAAAGAGCAAATAAAGACCAAAATATATAATAGATATTATGAAATTGGAAGAAAATTTTCAAATGGGAACTAGAGAAGGAGGAGGGGGAAGGAAGTGAAAAGAAAAAGATGAGAATAGAAGTAAAAAGTAGAAACAAAGCTTTTTAAAATTAGGAGTGGAAGAAGGCTTGAAAGGAGGCGAGGGGAATTGTAAAAAAAAAGAATCAGTATATATCACGCACAGGTACAAATTCTCTATAATAAATGTTATCACTAGACATACATAAAATGTACCAATAAAGTTAATTTTAAAATGAAATGGAAATAAAATCTTTTTAAAAATTAATAACTGACACTGAAACTGTAAATAAAATAGAAAGAAAGTTACTGAAACATGTAGGGATCTGTGACAGCCTCTGGACACAACTCTTAAGGCTCTCAGGAGATAAGTACAGGAGACAGTGAGTAAACAAAGATAAATAACTAGGAGGGGACAGACGAGGCACCTGGGCAGTTATGGAAGCACGTGACACATGCTGCGAGGAAGGTTGGTGCCGCTGGTGCTGGAGCTGGTAGGGAGGATGGGCAGCTGGCATGGGGTATAATGAGAATTGAGACTGGAAGTTGGTCCAAGCCTGATATGGAGCTGTTTGCCGTGAAGAGGACTCACATGGCACAGCAGAGAGCACACGGTTTCTCAGGGCTTCCGGAGTGCGAAAGGAACTGACTAGGGGGTGGAGGAGGGCAGGAGCACGTACCTACCCAACATCTAGTCATTCTAATGAGCGTGAACACTACCGGAGCCCACAGATACTGTACATGAGGGGCAGTGCTCGGTTTCTTGTGTGGCCTTCTCCTGCCCTCTGGCCCTCATTACTATAGTAATTACATGTATCACAATTTCGGGCATGGCCTCATGACTATAGTTCCATGAGATTGTTATTCCCATTTTATCAATTTGAAAGAAGAAACAAAAGAACATTTGAATTAGCTATTTTCAGGAAGCAACTAAGGTAGTTCATAATATAGTATAGAACCTTCAGCAACAGAGAAAGAAAATGTCTAGAAAGGGTTGTTATTAAAGAAATGTGCATAGTATGCCTCATTTGATGCATAGGCATTCTTTTCAACATGATTTGTCTTTTTTATTTTTCTTTGATATATACACTTGACAGTGCCATCTACTGAACGGCACTTTCAGGAATATTTTGTGCTTCAGACTCTTGTGACCACTTTTTGAGTTTACTATTTCATTTATGAATGGGATGACATTCCTTTAGGCGCAGTTTGCCATGGATAAAGTGGAAACTTTCTTTTGTCCTATGGACAAAGGAAGTCTGCAGAGCTGGAATCTGAAGTTACACCTACGGTAGATGTTTGCATGTGCATGTGGGTGGGACTGTGTTCTCTTCAGCTCCAAAGAGGTGTTGGGTGTTTGTGCACAAAAGGACCATATGGCCAGATACTCCTGGTCACAATTTCCAATCCACACACATGACTCTAAACTTTCCTTTCTATAGAGTTTAGAAAAGGCTGTGGACAAAATTGAACTTTTCTGTTTAGGAAAAAAGAGACCTACTTTTCTTAATAAAATCCCTGAAATTCATTATATATTCAACACTAGAAAAAATGTAAGAAATTACCATATCCCAAGCTCAGTGAACTTTAAAAGTCTCCAGCAAACAGAAATTGGTGTAAACTTCATAGTTACTAGAAACAAATTTTAGACAGACTGATAATTTAGAAAAAAGCTAGATGGATGAATATCTGTGATAGAAATTGATTTCTGGAAAATTAACATAGAATTCTGCTGACCTGTGTCAGTTAAGCTGAGGTTGGATAATTTATAGTAAAAAATACAAATGACAGTGTCTTAAAATAGAGGCTTATTCTTCTCTTTTGAAGTAGATGCAAGAGGTAGATGATATAGAACTGTTGTGGGCGCCTAAAAGACCATCAGTATTGCTGGTTCCTCTGTCTTTCTTGTTGATCACCCTTAGGGCTGCCTTCCACCTTCCAGGTTACCATCATGGTCGAAGATGGCTTCTAGAGCTCCAACTATCCCTCCCAGGTTTTCACACAGGATAAAAGAAGGGCGAAGGAGGGATAGGACTGGAAGGGCGTGTGTCAGATGTCTGTCCCTCTTTTAAGAACTTTTCTCTCACAAGTCCTTATTGTAAGGGAAGGTGGCTTCCAGCCACATGACTGTATATACTGCATTTCTTCTTTGTTACTGTGCTGTGCATCAGAGCCCACACTTAAAGTATGGTCACATTCCAGAGTCTAATTGGGACTGAGTACAGACCTGAGTGTCCTGTGTTAGGTAAGCTGAACTTGTGATAGGAACGCCACCAGGCATATTCCCCAGCTGTCTCTGGGCAATGGCGACTTTGCGAAGATAGGACACACTAGCTAGATCTTAATAATTTATTGAAAATTGCCTCACTCCTTCCAAAAACCTTTTAGTTGTTTCCACTCTATCCGTTCTACCCCTTCCTCATCTCCTTTTACTCTCCAGCTAGAACCTTTCATTATTCTGACCTTTGCTTCCAAATCCTCAGAGGTTCATAGTTCCCTAAAGATACTGAGCCCATGTTTATAGCTTACCTAAAATTATACTGAGATTATTACTCAGGACTAAAAAGAAAAAGATCAATTTTTGAAATGCTGGCTGTAACAAGAGGGCTGGAGAGAAAAATAAAAAGACTCCCTGGTCCCAGGAGCTCTGGGGCTGCACGGGATGGCTGTACTGAGAATCCTGGGAAACCCCTTAGCCAGAAACTCCAAAGGGTGAGATCCAGTGACTGCCCTCCTGATGTCCCCACATCGTGCCTGGACCTCCAGGACTAGAAGCTACTTTGATATAGAAATGGCAGCTTTTGACATTGTTCTTGAAGGTTCCTCATGGCATCAGGATTTCAATCTGGAGCTGGGAGTCTGGGAGCTCTGAGTGGTAAAGACCATGGAGGGAGTAGAATATAATTCAGTCACTTCTCGTGAAGATTGAGAAGAGCCCTGTGCAAGAAATAGACCATGAACCACAAATATAAGTTTAGTTCTTCCTGTACCCACATTAAAAACAAACACAGGTGAAATTAATTTTAATAACTCATTTTATTTAATCCTAAAGAGCCAAGACACTGGCATTCTAATATGCAATCAACATAAAAATATTAAGAACATACTTTGTAATTTTTTGGGTACAAAATCTGCTATGGATCTTGTACTTACGGCACACAGTAGTTCAATTAAGTCATATTCTGAGTATCTGATATTCTTAGGGGCTGGTGGTTGCTGCATAGATCGGCAGTTCTAGGAAGATCTGTTGCTTCAATATATAAAAGCTATTTCATCTGTAGTCCCTGTGGCCCTTCTCTGATTATTCTGTAATCTCTCCTTTCTTTCTACCTCCCCCCTTTCTCCCAACTACTTTCCCAATACTCTGTCCTCCTCCCCTCCCTCTTTACTTTCTTATAGCAGCAATTTTCTCATTAGCACTGAGAAAAGAGTCAGGGCCAAAAAAAAAAAAAAAAAGGACAAAAGGAGCTTAATTTTCTGGTAGAATGGAGAGGAGATAAAAGCAGATAGCATGAAGTTCTAGTCCAAACCATACCAAATTGAACTCCAGGAATAAATGATATTTCTAAGTGAATTTCATATGGAAAGGAGGCTACTGAGTTAATTTTATTCATAATAAAAGAAGAAATACTAACTCTTCTCTATCACTTCATTACACCCGGCCCATGTGTACCAGATTTTTCAACAGTAACTATCCTGGGTCTCTTCCAGTGGTATAGAATCTGTTCAATTGTCTGATCTTTATGAGTGAGTGCTCAGGTTCTCACAGGCATGTGGGAAGTATTCTCAGATGCTATGCTCCTCTTTGCCCCCCGCAAAGTCTCAACAACTCATACCTCTGTTTCTTTTTTTTTTTTTTTTTTTTTTTTTTTTTTTTTTTTTTTTTTTTTTTTTTTTTTTTTTTTTTTTTTGGTAGTACTGGAGATTGAACTCAGGACCCTGCGCTTGCTAGGCAGGCACTTATTCCACTGAGCTATATCCCCAGCCCATACCTCTGTTTCTTAAAGAACAAGAATGAGGAAATAGTGTCTTTCCCCTCCATTTCCTTTCTTTTTTGATGTTTACAATAGTTGGGCAAAGCCCAGGGTGGGGTCAGGGTCATTTGAGGAGGTTGACCTGAAACTGAGCTGTGGGTTTTATTGGGACTGAAAGCTATCTTCAAAGTCTTCAGTGTGTAGGAGTCCCCACTTGAGCTCCAAGAGATACTGCATTTTTCCCTACTTTCTTTATTTCCTTCCACTTCTATACCACTGCTGTTAAGTCTGCCAATGACCAATTTTGGTGGATGCTAAATGTCTTTATTATCCCAATTCTTCCCTTTGTTTGGAATGTGCTATAGGTGTAAAGAGCATTTCCAAAGTCTGAATTCAGGGCTCAACATGCTGCCTCCAACTGTCAATCCACTGAGTTAAAGTAATTCCATTGTCCAGTCTGTTAAATAGAAATCATTTGGCTGCTTTAATGTTTTGACTTCTGATCTCTGCATTTAGATATAGTTTTGCTTAAGTTGTTTTTTCTTACCTCTTGCTAGCTGGACAGTGAGACAATTCATTCTCTAAGTTCACTGCCTATGCTAAACCAAAGCTTTTGTTGTTTTCTGTCTAGCTTATCCACCACCCACCTTATCTGACCTTATAAACATGTTTAAGTAGATTTCCCGGACAATGACCATTTTAGCTGACAACTTCCCGTTTAGATATTACAGCAGGCACAGTGCAAATTAGAGGGCAGAGAAAAAGCACTAAGAATCATGAGACCCTGGATAAATATAGTAGAACTGCTTGGCCTCCATGGGACAAGACTGGGTTCTAACCCCCAGTTTACCCACTGACTCAGTGAGTGACTCTGGGGAAAGCAGAGTAAAACAATCATTGGTTTCATCCACTGGTGACTCAGTCATGCAGATCTCAATAAATGGGGCCACGGAAGGAGTGTGTGTCACAGAGACACCTCATTTCCATCCTGAGCTTGTGCTGAGTTCATTCAGTAAAACAAAGATTTCCTTTATCCACTCAGAAGAGAGAATGGTTTGCATGGGGGTAATAGGCCTTCCACAAAGGTATGCAATTTTCATCAGCACTGAGAAGAGTCATTTAAAGGTTAGTAGATGGGAGACAAGGAAGATCCATTTAACCTGATACTAAAAGGCAGCTCTTCCAAGATGGCTTTGTGCAGCTCAGTGCTACCTTACTTTACTGTGTTCTTCTGCCCTTGGTGTCAGCAGTGTCCCAGTTCTCAAATGGTGGGAGCGCTCAGCAAGAGCCTGGTGTTCTGCTCAGCACCTGACCAGCACTTTGCATATTATAGGCGTTCAGCGAGTGCTGAAAGAATGTGTGAAATGATAAAGGGCTCTGTGAGACACGGAAAATGACTTGTTCACTCTCTTTGACAGCAGCCTTATTTGTTGACTTGATTTTCCAAGTTTCAAAATTGTCAAATTTTCTTTAAGTCTCCTTCTTGTTTCTTTTTAAAGTGAGGGTTCTGTTTGAGCATCTAATGGGTCTTTTAGGTTACAGGAGATCATACTTTTATGATCTGGGAGGGAAGTATTTTGAATAACTTTTCATTTATTATTATTAAATAAGCTGAACCTATCCTCCCTCCTTATCCCACAGAAATATATCTCCATGATTTCTGAATTGTAACAAAAGAATGCAAAATGTTAATATAGAAAGCTGTAAAGCAATTTGATAAACCGGTGGACTGATTTTTGGTGAATGTATAGAAAACAAACTTGAGTAATAGAGAAAAAAGCCACTCACAGAATAAATTACAGAAAAGTTAACAAACCCATATTTTTTTTTCCTTTTAAGGGAGAACCGCTCCAAATGATTGAAAGACACTATTATTATTAGTTAATAAACCACCACTTTCTTTTATACAGTTCCTATGCATGTTTTTCCCTAGCGTATTTATGTTCTCATGAAAATTGTCCAAGGCAAGCAAGAAAAGTGTCATATACTTTTTGTGCAGAGGTGGTAACAGCCTTGCATGTGTTGGCACTGTCATTTAAGGTCACACAGTTGGCAACTGAACTAAAACTGGAAAGCAGGCATATAGAATCAGAGCTCAATACGCTTTCTTTGAGGTAGGAGGTAAGTCACATGCCTCATCTGAGACTGGAAGAACAGCTGGTAATAATGAGACGTTTACAAAGGGTCTAGTTTAGTGAAAACCCAAATCACTTCTATTACTTTCCTCAATTAACAAAATATTCTAAAGATAGAGCTAGAACTTCTAGAAAAGCAAGCACTGGGTCTCCTCTAGATCTCCTGCCCCAACCAGTTTCTCACATGCAATAGACCCTCAACACATCCTGGATAAATATTTGTGACATCTTCAGTTATTACCTCTGGTTATTATTTTCTGTTATTATCTTCTGATAACAATCTTCTGTTATTATCCCCATTACCCTTTCATAAGCACGGGACAACTTCAAGGTTAATGTGTGCTGACTGCACCATGAGGAAGCATGGGCTGAAGCAATGGTTATTTATCTTCTTGGATTCCAGTCCTTCATAAGGAAAAAGAGACAGCAATAGAACATTGAAGGAACTTTGGAGATCACCTGATGTAGGTCCTCCGGCTGACCACAAGATATGGAACACCTGCTGATTACTCCTGGGGAGGTAAGAGTCCTCACAGGAGAGCTGATGACTCCCGATTACCATCCAGAGCTTTTCCAACTATACTACCTCTCACCTGCTTGATATGGATATATGTATATGTACATGTACATGTATATCTATATCTAATCTGTGTCTGTATATGCATCTCTACACATATCTATATCCATATTCATGAATACCTAACATCAAATCATTGAAATAAATAACATCAGGTCATTGAAATTCAACAAAAGGGGTAATTTCTTTTTCAGATGGTCTATTATCAATGAAATATGTTTTTAATTAGCACCTGACCAATAATTATTCTAAGCTGCATAAGAAAATTAATAAAAATTATGATGAAATATTAGTTGGGCATTCATTTTGATAACCCATCAATCAGTAACACCCTCTGATGTGCTATGAGGCAGTTTATTGAATTTGGGAGGAAAAGGGACAAAAAGAAATATGAGGCAAATTCCCTGTCTTTAAGGATCTTACCATCTATTTGGAATATTAAGATGTATATAAAAATAAATAATATGGTGCAGATTCTAAGTGCATCAGTTTGGGCCGTGATGCTGCCAGCTCATGCTATCTGAAAAAAACCTTTCTGGACAAGGGTGTATGATGTGTTTAAAGGATCAGCGAAGCTACAGTGCATCAGCATTGCAGGAAAAGGGGCAAAATCAAATGCCAATTATTCTAATAGCTTTCAATATTTCATAAAATGCTTTAATCAGAGCAGTTTTCAACTTCAGACCATTAATTGCACCATGTATATATTAACTGTGCATAGTCTGCATCCTGGTGTGACTCTCATGAAACCATATTCTGAAAGGTGTCTGTGGCAGACATTGAAGGCAACAGAACAATCCTTAGCTGAGGACATTTCCTCCTAAGAGAGTAGTAAACACTGCTCTGCTAAGAACCCCTCTGAGCCATGTTACCATTTTGGTGTGCTGTTACCCTGACTTCTATGTGATTTTGTTTCTAAATTCACACTTGTGACTTTTGCTTGCAAGCCTCATGACCAGAAGTTCCTTAGGGTTCCCATCTCCCTGTGCAGCCCCTAGCTATGCCTGGCTAAGGGGAGGGAGAGCCCAAATCCACCGCCTCCATTTGGAGGGAACGCAGAGGTACAATTCCCAACTCAGAGTTCTCCTACAAGGTCAGGCTTATATACCGTTGTGAATTGTTTCCTAAATCACATTCCTGCTTAGTTTTCTCCTCCCTCCACCATCTACCTTCCTCCACTTCCTTATGAAACAAGTGTTTATGATCTGCATCTGAGAAAAGTACCCTAAAATAAGGCATTATGCTTATCTTCCACTTTGCACTAAAGTCTGGAAAAGAAAAACAAGGTGGGGTCAGGGGATGATGCCGCCGAGCCAGAACCCAGTGTCTTTCTGTTTTGCAGACTAACAAGATTCCAATTCACATAATTTCTTCCTCCCATTCCCAGGATAAAACAATAGAAGTATGGAGGTGGTAAACTCTGATAACTGTTCTGAGTAGAGAATAACAAGCCCTCCCCTCATCTCTAGTATCCCCAATACACTTTGTATCCATAAGAGCAATTTGGAGATGATGATGACCAAAAGCGTAATCATAATCACAACCCTATATCAGTGCTCTGGACTCACACATCTTCTTGCTCACCCCAGCAATGTTTATAAGAAGCCAGCTTGCCAGAAAGAAACCAGCTGCGGGGGTGCATAGTTCCAGGAGACAGCCCATCAAGAAGGCATTTGTGACTTCTTAGGGTGTGGGGGTGAAGTGGAACAAAAGTGGTGTCTGTTTGCCTGCGTCATGGAAGCAGCCCTGGGAAAAATTGCTACTGACTGGCCAGTTCCAGTGGTGGGGCCCAGATTTTTAAGGCTAAGTGGCTGCCCATCGGGAAGGATATCTGAGGGATGAGCCTCATCACTGTGACTCATGCCCCCTCTGTTCCATTTGTTTCAGAAGGATTGCCCATCTGTGATAGGCTGCATTCATGTGATGATTACTGTATTGTGTATCTGCTGACACTAATGATGTACAGACTTTCCAAAGTTCAACTGCTTTATAATGTTCCAAAATGAACACTAAGAGCGTTTCTGGGAAGAGGAAGTCAACTACTGTGACATATGGACCAAATCTGATGACTCCTCTGAAACTGATCAGCTGAATCTTTACCTTCTTTATATTCTTCTGATTCTTGAAGAAATAAAAATCACTGCCATATTGTCTGATTACTTACACTGTACCTATATAATAAGGTGAGTTTCTATCCCATGACTTTTCACTTATTGAGGAGACATTCAATCTCAATAAGGATTATTTGTGTTAACTAATGAGGACTGCATGTTTTATACCAAAAGTCATATGTAAAGGAATGTCACTCTAGAAATGTATCAAATGCCTTGATGAAACTCAAATATACTGAGTGTAGCACTGCATTCATGCCCCATTCCAGGAGAAACTATATTAAAGTAAACAAGATTATTTTGATATATTAGTTTTTTGTGATGATTCCTCAAGGATGATGGATAGGGTTTTGTAGTCACAGCTGAAGAAAACTCACAAATTCATAGTTAAATGAATGAATGAACAACACATAATGTCATCGATTCATCCATTTAAGTCATCATCTTATTTAGCACTTTTTAACAATGCTTCTTTATTTATACAAAGGGTTTTTAAAAGATTTTTTAAAGCAAAGATGATATTTTGTTTAGCCACTGTCTTATTGAAAATATTAATCCAGACATCCGGGGAAGATGGCGACCGGGTGAGCAGCAAGGGAGCGAACCTCCTTAATAAACACCACCAGCTCGAGACAGACTTGGTGAGCGTGAATGCCGGAACCTCGGCTGGGAAGTTTAAACTGGGCGTATTTCTCTGAGATGCCGGGGGAGATGTGGTAGGGCGGACCAGGCTGCCGGGGCGAGACGTGGGAAAGTC
>PVLD010012306.1:30546-61108 GCA_004027595.1 Dinomys branickii | reverse complement strand
CATGGGATAATTTGAATTCTTTTGCATTTAGGTAGATATGCTCTATGGGCTAGAATGTGGTCTATTTTGGAGAAAGACCCATGTGCCGCTGAGAAAAATGTGTATTCTGATGCTGTGGGGTGGAACACTCTGTATACATCTACTAAGTCCATCTGTTCACACTTTTGGTTCAGGTCTGTTATTTCTTTGCTGAGTTTCTCTCTGGTTGACCTGTCTCTTTGTGTCAGACGGGTGTTTAGGTCCCCTATTACAATAGTGTTATTAGTTATTTGATTTTTTACGTCTGTCAAGATTTGACTTGTAAAGTTAGGTGCTCCATTGTTTGGTGCATAAATATTTAGGATTGTCACCTCTTCCTCTTGTAGCTTTCACCTAACTAGTATGTAGTGGCCTTCTTTATCTCTTTTGATTGTTTTTGGTTTGAAGTTTACATTGTTTGCAAACATAATAGCTACCCCTGCTTTTTGCTGGGGGCCTGTTGCATGGAGAATTGTTTTCCAACCTTTAACTTTCAACCTATGGATTTCTTTTTGAGTAAAGTGTGTTTCCTGTATACAGCATATCGTTGGATTGTGCTCCTTAATCCAGTCTTCCAATCTTTTCCTTTTGACTTTTGAGTTGAGGCCATTTACATTAATGGCTGCCATGGTTATATGTTGGCTTATTCTAGTCATGTTATTTACTTGAAGTTTTCCTTCTTTTGCTGACTGTTTAATTATTTGTTCTGTTTAGGGAGTTATTTCTATAGCTGTTCTTGGGATTGTGGTCTCTTTTTTCTCTGTCTAGAATATCTTTTAGTGCTTTTTCCAATGCTAGTTTGGCACTGATGAAGTTCTTCCGTTGTTCTTTGTCGTGGAAATATTTTATTTCTCCATTGAATTTGAGGGATAATTTTGCAGGATACATCAGTCTGGGTTGGAAGTTGTTTTGTTTCAGAATCTGTAGCATCTCGCTCCAAGCTCTTCTTGATTTCATGGTTTCTGTTGAGAAATCTGCTGTGATTCTGATGGGCTTTCCTTTATAGGTGATCTGTTTCATTTCTCTAGCAGCTTTTAATATTGTGTTGTTTTGCTGGATATCTGGGATCTTGACTATTATATGCCTGTGTGTGTTTTTCTTTGGGTTATGGATCATTGGGGTTCTATATGCCTCGCTTAACTGAACTTCAGTATCTTTTACCTTGTTTGTGAAATTTTCTGCTCTTATTTCATGAAATATTCCTTTTATCATTTGTGAGATCTCCTGCTGTTTCACACACTCCTATAATTCGAATATTGTTACGTTTTGCTTCATCTTGCAGCTGTTGGATTGACTTTTCTTGTGTCTTTGATGATATCATGAGATTGTTCCTTTCACACTGATAAGCTGCCATGCTGTCTTCAAGTTCTGAAATTCTATCTTTGGTTTCATTGAAACGGTTTTTCATGCTTTCAGCGTTAGTTTTCAAATCCTGGCATTCTCTTTGGACCTGTTTCATTCTTGGTAATTCATTCCTAAATTGCTCTTGTAACGTTTCCATTTGTTTCCTATTTTCTTCTAGTATTTTGTCTATATCTTCTCTATGTGCACGGAACATTTCTTCTATCATTGTTTTCAGCTCGTTTTTTGTCTGAGAAATCATTGCGGGTATGTGGCTTATTTCTGCTTTAAACTCTTTTATGGCCTGTTGGAGTTGTTTCATTTGAGATGCAATCGTTTCATAACTTGAAGTTATGAGGCTTCCTGGTTCCCCTGTATCTTCACATTCAAAACTTGTTCTGGGTGGGGTTGAGTTTTTAGACTGCGTTTTGTTCCTCTGTTTTCCCATTTTTGGGTATCAGATTCAAAATGTTGAGCTATAAATTCCCCAGGCAGTTCAGCAGGCAAAGGTCTGCTGCAGAGGCTGCTGCAATGATTCCTTCTCTTGGGGAATGAATGTCCCTTAAGCTGTCTGCTGAGATTTCCGCTTCTACTCCCTACCCTGAGCCCTGGCTGGGGCGTATAAACAGGTCACTGCCCCAGGCGTCTTGCAGACAGGCCACTCAGGTGTTCCTCCCTGGGTGGAGCTCCTTCCCCCCTCACAAATCCCCTAGGGGCGCCTAGCTAGCTCTTCCTACCTGGGAGATCCCATAGTCCTTAAAGCTGCTTTGATGTCACTCGCTGGGCAGAGCTTCTTCCCGACTCAGGAAAAACCGGTTAGTGCGCCCACTCAACTCACCCTGGCATCCTGCAGGCAGGAATGCCATTTAGATATATCTCTGTGGGTCGAGCTTTTTCCCGACTCAGAAATCCCGCCCATCGCAGCCGCTCCAGTTTGTGCAGCGCCGGCTGCGGGGGCGGGGCTCTGAGCGGGATCCCGGAACGCTGCCCAGATTGGCGCAATCTGTCCCAGTAGCTTGTTCTCTGAATTTCCTCTGCTCCGCTGCCTCCAACAAATCCTGGTTACAGCCGTGTCCGAGCCAATCGGGTTCAGGTGTTGGAGGCTTTCCTCCCGCCGCAATCACTCTCTCGGCTGTATGCGATTTGAGCCGAGCTGCGGCCGAAGCGCCTCACCGATCTCTCGGTCGTGCAGCTCTCAGGATCCGCCCACTTCTCGCCGCCCGGCTTGTCCAGCTGGCCCTTTAATGCTCATGCCGTGGAGAGCAGCCCGATCAGTTGGAATTTTGCATCCACGGACCGGGCACCCGCGTGCAAAGGATCGGTCTCTGGGAGAGATTCCCTCTGCCGCTCACCTGGTCGCCATCTTCCCGGAAGTCTTGCCAATGGTATTTCTTCATCTGAGAAGGTGTATGCATCTCAGGTGCCCATTTTTTTTTTTTTTTGGTGGTACTGGGGATCGAACTCAGGACCCTGTGCTTGCTAGGCAGGCACTTATTCCACTGAGCTATATCCCCATCCCCGGATGCCCATTTTTGTATTGAATCTTTCAATTTGAGGGGCTTAATTTTTTTCAGTTCTGTATATGTTCTAGATAGAAGTGTTTTATATGAGGGACAGTTGGCTAAAATTTTCTCAATCTCTGAGCTTTCTTTTCACTCTGTTAGTGATTTCTTCTAAAGTGCAAAAACTTTTTAATAAGATAAGATCCCAGTTGTTGATTCTTTGAAGTAGTTCACAGGTACTTTGGTTTTTGTTCATGAAATCTGTTTATTCCTATGTCTTCAAGACTTCTAACTACTTTCTCTTCCAGTAGACTCAGTGTTGCTCTTTTAATATTTAGATCTGTGATCCATTTTGACTTTAGTTTAGTCCACAGTGATAGAGAGGGGCCTACTTTTAGTTTTCAGCATGTAGAAAGCCAGTTCTTCCAGCACCATTTATTAAAGAGGCTATCTTTCTCCCAGTGAACATATATGGCCCCTTTGTCAAAGATAAGGTGGCTGAGTGTGTTTGTAGTTGTGTCTACATCTAATCTGTTCCATTGATCCTTGGTACAATGCTGATTTTATCACAGTAGCTTTGCAGTATAGTTCAAGTCAGGGATTGTGATGCTTCTTGCCTTGCCTTTGTTGGGAAGGATTGCCTTTGCTATTCTGGGTCTCTTCTGGTTCCAAATGAATTTTAAAAATGTTTTCTCTGGGTCTGTGAAGTATGCTAATGGTATTTTGATCAGGATTGTCTCAAACATGTATAGTAGTTTTAGGAGTATGGCCATTTTTCACTATGTTGATTCTTCCTATCCATGAGCAAGGAATATCCATTTTCTGAAATAGTCTTCAGTCTCTTTTTTCAAAGTTCTGTAGTGTTCACTGTATAGATCTTTTACTTCCTTTGTTAGAGTGATTCCTAAGTATTTCATTATTCAAATGCTGTGAAAGGTGTGGTTTCCTTAATTTCTCTCTCCGTGTGTTTGCTGTTTGTGTACAGGAATGCTATTGATTTTAGAGTGTTGACTTTGTATCCAGCCAGCTACTGAATTTGGTTGCTAAATCTAGAAGTCTTTTGGTGGAAATTTTTGGGTCTTCTATGTGGAGTATCATGTCATCTGTGAATAATGATAGTTTAACTTCTTCCTTTTCTATCTTTATTCCTTTTATTTCCCTCTCTTGTCTAATTACTCTGGCTAATGTTTCCAGAACTATACTGAATAGTAGTGGTGATAGTGGATATGCTTGTCTTGTTCCTGATTTTAAAGTGAAAGCTTTCAATTTTTGTCCATTTAGTGTGATGCTGGCTATTGGTTTGTCATAGATGACTTTGATCAGATGGAGGTAAAGACCATTTATTCCAGTTTCCTGTAGGTTTTTTTTTTTTTATCATGAATGAATGTTGGACTTTATCAAAACCTTTTTCTGCATTGGCTGAGATGGTCCTGTGATTTTTGGTTTTGGTTCTGTTGATATGCTGTATTATGTTGATTGATTTATGTATGTTGAAACATCCCTGCATTCCTGGGATGAATACCACTAGGACAGCTTTTAAATTGTGAGCCCTAATGATTTTAGTGGATTAGTCTATTACATTTGAACTAAATTTTAAAAAGTATAAGAAATATGATTTCTATGATCTATTTTTATATATTCTTATGGATTTTTTTAGGCTAAAATTTCATATGGGGTTGAGAGGGAACAAAATAAACATCTTCTTTTCCAGTTGTTTTTGCCCCCTGAGTCTCCTATTCTGAGGTATTAGGAAATGCATGAGAAATGAATGTGAGAGAACATCGTTTTAGCTTTGCAATCCGAATCCTAACCCTGAAACTTCTTGAGATTTATCGAAGTAGAATCATTGGCAAGAAGTATTCTTGGCTGCCAACATATCCATCAGGTTAGGCTGTACAAGTCTATGAAATAAATGCTGCCTGACGGTATATTTTCATATATTTATTAACTGCTAGATAAATCTTCTTTTTGTCATGGCAACATGAGGGTGGAAAAAGGAAATTGTTGCCAGGTAGTTACAAAATGTAAAACTTCTTTTTGTGCTCCTTACATTAAAAAAAAAGTTCTATTTTGTGCGTTTGTGGCTCTATTGGCAGCAAATTTTGAAAAGTGCATTCTTCTTTAAGAATTCTTGATAGAATCTGCCCCAAAGAAGCTTACATTGAAAAAAATCTGAGACCTTGTACCTTGAAAGACAGAGGGACCTGGAAAGATTATTTGGGATGGGAATTTTTTCTTTGAAAATTTTCTTTTGATTAATAAATGTGAATTTTCTAGAGCACTCTATTAATAGCTAATTGGATATTCCTAAATACATTGGTGTTAGGGTTACAGTATATAACGATTATTCATGTATCCTTTTCAAAGAACTTTCCCATCTTCTTCCAAACTAAGTTTTCCTAATTTCACTGGGATGAAGGTAAACTCTGTCTCTGTGTCCCAGCCAGGAATGCTGAAGCAGTGCATATAGACAGTTTAAGCAGATTCAGAGTCTGTCTGGGGTGAGTGCTTAGTGTATACTGTTCAAGGTTTTTGTCCCTTTTCCTTAATTATTATACAACAAGTATACATATTCATTGATTATGTTGAATAAATTTTAAGTGATTCATACAGGGATTTGCTTTCAGTTCTCTTTGACTATCCAGTTAATTCCAGATTCAGTTCACTTTGTATGGCAAAAGGTTGGATTGAATGTAACCTCAAAGTATTTTGTTTTAAATCAAGGTTCAACAACTCAAGGGCAAGGAAGTTGTGTGGTTTGTGGGCAGCTAGACTGTCTACTTATTTAAATAAAAATAATTTAGAGCTCTTTCAAATAACACCATTATCTGAGTTGAATTCAGCCAGCAGGTTCAGAAATATTTGAATGCTTAAAAACTTATTATCTTAATAAAAATATGACTCAACAAAGAAAGTTTCAGATAGAAAATGAACAAGTTGTGAACGTCTAATGTATACACAAGCAGTTATAGCTTTGTTAATTTGTGATAGTCCCTAAGATGTATGTGTATGTCAAATCGTGTGTATAGCTTGATTACTTTCAAGCTTGCCAATTAAATTTTTAAAACCTGGATAATACTTCATAGGTTTAATATAAGGGTTAAATTAAAGGTAAGAACATAAAACATTTAATATGCTATGCAACACAAAGTATTATCCCAATAAATGGCAGGTATTATTATTATGAAAAAAATTGAAATATAGTTGCCTAAATCTAATCTTTTTGATAGAACTGTCTATTGTTAACATATATACAAGATAGTTAAAATATTTATACTACTAATTTCTCTTAGTTCATTGAAGAGAAAGGTTTGTGCTAATATTGTTTGCAAAATTAAATGCCTATATTTGTACTCTGAGTACCTAATTTAAAGATAACAATAAGCAATAGAGTAACCATTGTCACTCTCCTATTATCTTGTTCTAAAATTTTATTTTTTTCTCTTTAAAATAAAATTTAAAAAATAATTTGCAAATTGTGGAGATAATATTTTAAATTGGTGAACTGCTTCCTATAAACACATTGCCAAATTTAGAAAAAGAACTATTAATATTAATTAATTAATTTATTTTTTTTTGCTTGATGAATAAATTTATTGTTTTTTATCTGAAAAATCTTCATAGAAATTTGGTTTAACTCTCGGCAGCCCGCTCCTGAGCTCTGAGAAAGCTTGCCTTCTTTTGAGCTACCCGATCTTTCTTCTGGGCAAGGGACATTTTGGGACGGTTCCACCTCTTCTTTTTCACCTCCCTCTTCGGTTTCTTTTCATAGACTGGATTCTCTTGTATAGCAGCATGGGCTTTTCTATACATCTCCTCCATCATGTCTGGAGTTACACTGTTCTTTATGTACTGAGAGAACTGTTTCTTGTAAGCATCTTCATCTTCCTCCATTAGGTAGCGCATATAATCTGCCACATTCTGACCCATAATGTGCTTCCGATGTACTTCTGCATTGAATTCCTTGCTTTCAGAATCATAACCAGGGAATCGTTTGGTACTGTGAGGAATAGACAAGCCTCCATCCACAGCACCTTTTAAGGCTCCAAAAACTTTATTGCCAGTTGTAGTTCTGGCAAGGCCTGCATCCAAATAGCAGGTGAAGGCACCAGGTTTTCCATCGATGCTTTCCACATTGTATTCATCTCCAGTCACCTCCACCTGGCCCTCGTAGATCTTATCCATGCCAAACCTGTTAAGAAGCCTGCGGGCCAGCAGCAGGCCGATACAATATGCTGCAGCATAATTTGTCAGGCCGACTTTCACGCCGTATTTTGGTAGTTCATGTGCGTATGCGGCACAGACTATCACATCTCCCTCGATACAGGCATAAGCGATCTGACAAATGATATCTCTGTTAGTGATACGAACTATCATCCTGTATTTAGGTGTGTTGTACTTATTTTTGTCCTGGATCACCAAGCGTTTCCGGGCATAGTAATCAGTTTTGCCCTCTCGTCTTCTTCTAAACTTCACTTGGTATCTCTTAAAATAGGCCTTATTCTTGACAACTTTAACAAAACCCATCCTGTGTAAGAGGCCCGCGTCCGCAGCTCTACACAGACCTGCAGGACCCGCAGCACTACAGGGGTAAAAAAGCAATTTCTTAAATCTTAAAAGTTATATTAAAAGAAATCACTGATACATTTGAAAGTATATAATCTTAAAAACTGAAGGCATATGATTGATTAGGTGCTTCAAAAGTCAGATATCTAATTGAAGAAGTCACAAACAAGTGTAAATATGTCTCTTGCTCATGGATCAGAAGAATTAGTATTGCTACAATGCCGTACTCCTCAAAGCATTATATCGGTTAGTGCAATCACTATCAAAGTTCCAATGGCATTCTTCACAGAAACGGAAGAATATTCCCCAAGTTTGTATGAAGCCTGAACAGCTAAAATGGTATCAAAAAAGATGAAAGCATTATTTAAATCATCACTGTCTTAGTTACTTGTGTCTTGTTGCTGAGACAAAATACTTGACACCTAAAGTTAAAGGAGAAAAGGTTTATTTACCTCATAGTTTGTAGAGGTTTCAGTCTGTAACTTTCCGGCTGTATAGCGAGGTGGCGTGGCAGGCAGGCATCAGAGAGGAGAGACAGTTCATGGAGGGTAGAAGGCAGCAAAGCAAGCAAGGGAGGACCACAGCTCCTCCTGTCCCTCACATCTTATTCAGGCTGCTTTGGGCAAGTAGCACTTACACCCTTACTCCTGCCTTTTAGAAGTGTTTTTAGCCATGCTTTTTAGCCTTCAGAATATAAGCCTTGCATAGATTTTATCACATTTATCCATAGGTATTTTATACTTTTCCCTGCTATAGTATTTAAAAATTACCATTTCTAATTGTTAATTAATACCTTATAAAAATTCTGTTGCTTTTTGAATATTAGTCTTGATAAATTAATTTTTTTCTCTCTCCTTTTTTGAGCTGATGTAGATACTATATTGCATCCATCTGTTTGCCTCCCCCCCTCTTTCCCTCCCCCGCTCACTCCTTCTCTTCCTTCTTTTCTTTCTTCCTTCCCTCCCTTTCTCTTCTTCCCTCCCTTCTTCCTTCCTCTCTCTTATTTTCCTTCTCCCTCCATTCCATAGATGTATTAGGATTTTCTACATAAATGATCATGCTTTCTTTGGGTAAATAGTTTTTCTTCAGTTAGAAACTTTTGTATAATATTCAAAGATGTAGTAAAAGCTGTTATTCTCATTTTATTCCTGATTTTAGGGGAAAAGTTATATTTTTATTGTTACAGAATTTACAAAAGTTGGCTATTCATGGTGGTAACAATTGTGCTGCATTTTCAGCAATTTGTAACTTGTGTTTAATAAAAATTAGCTTTGAAATAAACTGTTACAACTTATAGGAGTGATGTTATTATTTTTCTGTTCAGGGTATCTCTGAGTCCGTGTAAATATTTAAGGTTATGAAGACATGTTAATAGTTCTTTATAATTATTATGATGCCTTTTCCTTAAAATTTAAACAGTTTTGGAAGGGGCTGACCTAATATATTAACAATGCAGTTTTTGTGGTAGCTGAGATGAACTGGAGTTGGACAGAGGCATTGGTTCTCAGGAGACTGACACAGAGTTTGCTTTATAACACTCGGATTCTCCTGGACAAAAGATGGTAAGCTTTTCTAATTCTACAAAGCTGCTTTTTTTCTAAATTACATACTTCAAATACTGACCATGGCAGCAGATTGTGATTTAAGCCCAAGAAAACTTACTTAGTTGTGAGCTCTGATGGGAAAATCCCACATTATAAAATTTATCTTTGTCCTTGGGCTTTTGCTGTCAGACCCAGCTGAGTTCAAATATTTACTGAGAAGCTGAACATTATTTTGTTCATATATGCTCTCCCCCTCTTTGGTAACCATGGAAGTTGTCATCTAACGAGTAGGATTTCTGCAGCAGTCCTTGAAAAGAGTTTCTTCCCTAGAGGATAAAGAAACTCTTACACACACTCTGCCCAGAATCCATCATATCCACTTGAAATTTCTGTTAGTTCCAAAAGGATTATTTAGAGCACTGTCAGAGATTTTCAAGGAGCCATGAAACTCTGGATGTGATACAGTACGTACACCAGCTCCAACTTTTGGAAACTGGCATATTGTGTCTGAGAATGTTAAGTTAGAGTGTGGATGTCTCTTACACAAAAATTAGTAAAATGGCTTGTGCTCTTTCCTCTCCTCACCTTCTCTCTGTGCTTTGATTTTCACCTCTCCTTCATCCTTTAGCTCTTTCTGCGCTTCTCACCCAGGGTCAGAGGACCTACTTTCTGCTACAGTAACACTTAACATTCCTTTGGCACACATTTACAAACCTATTGTAATTTCCTTCACTTATCTGAATCTCCCACTGAACCATACTTTCTGTGAAGGCCTTAAGTCCATGCAGGTTGAGTAGCATTATACCACCAGGGACCGGCAGCGGTGCCCATCCATGGCTGGCGCTGAGGGGCAACAGTTGAATGAATATGTGAATGGATAAAACTGCATGGAGCAGACCCGGGGTGGGTGGCAGTATTCCAGTTCCCACGTAGGAGCTATAGGGTGACGTTTTACTTCTTCATGGATCGCACTAAATAAGCAATGAGGGAACAGAGTTTGAAAAAGAAGCGAAGGAGAAAATCTAGAGGCATAGAAAGAGAGGAAACAACCATTGCTGTATAGACTAGAAGAGCTATCCTTGCAATTACGAAGGCTGGTAGTAAGGTTACCTGTCAAGGCACTGGGCATCTGTGGCACGATTTGGACATGGCTCCAAGAGCCTCAAATTCAGATGGCTGTGCTCCTTGCAGGTCACTGGATGAATGTGGGACACTGGGGCACAGATTCAACCTGGTGTGAAACTTGAGAATAGTTTAAAGGCAGAGGAAATGGAACTTGTTCTTATTTGTATGCAGTCATTTGTTCATATAAATGTACTCACTTGCTCTTTTGGTGTCTAAGTTTCCTGACACACTCATGTGTCTAGATTTTTTAGTCTCACTTTTCTTTAGATTTTCCCAGTTTGGGTGGACTCCAACATTAGGCATTCCGAATGTCAGAAACATGTCTTTGGGGGTAGGAAGAAAACAGTGATATCTGGCATATAGAAAAATCTACCATTTTAAATACATATATTTTAATTTTCTAAATGGCCATATTACTGAAATCCTATAAGTTCTAGTATTTTTTAAATTTGGAAATAATATGACATAATATAGTCTTAGAATTGTTTCAGAGAGGTGTTTCTGTTACATTAAGGCTCTGACTCACAAACATTCAAGCTGCGAACTTTCACAGGCGTAGTGTATAAGATTCACGTAGTCACATTGTGGAGTCCCCTTTATGAACGTTCTCCCAGAGTGCAACTCATTTGTTTGTCAGGTACTTACTGTATGTGCAAGTGAGAATAAAAGTTATTTTTCTTAATATCTATGCTTTTAACTTTTGTGGCCTCATATAATGATCTAGAACTACCAGGATGTTTAAATGTTAGTTTCAGTATTGCACATTTTTGTCTCATTCTTTATCCTAATAAAGATGTGCCCAGGGTTATATTTAAGTGTTCTGTTGCTGATTAATTTTATGATAGATATTCCATGTCATAGTAAGAAACACCCTTTCTAGGTCATACACTTAAAATATTATCAATTGCTTTTTACAAAAACATAAATTGAAGCAATCAGGTGGCTTTCCTCCTTTGACCCGTTAATGAGATGAGTTACAGATTTCCTAATACTGGGCTGTAATTGCATTCATTCCTGGAATACGTCCTACTTTGTCATGGCGCATTGTTCTAATATCCTGACCAGTTTGATTTTCTAATGTTTTATTAATGATATGTAGTTATAATTGTGATTCCATAGGAAACTGGGGATATGTCTCACAGTTCTCACTCTGTGGCTAACTTTTGTTTCCAATCTTGAAGCTCTGAATTGAGGAGGTTGACAGTGAATACATGCTTGTGGTCTGGTCACTTTCCTCCAGCTGGACTGTGCTCTGTCCTTTTTAAATTTTAATATCACTTATTTTCATCCCACTTATCTTCTGTGTAACAAACTTCACCATGACAAGAAAGCTGTTCTCTTGCTTTCTTCGAACTCAGATTGGCCTTTCCCTCTTTCTCTTCTATTTTCCTTTGGATTTTATTTAGCAGAATGGGGAGAGGATGGGATAAGCAAGACCCATTTTATTAATCTTGTTCATCAAATTGTCTTGTTCATCGAATGTAGGAGCAATATACAAAACAAAATGACACTACATTTTCACTAAACTTATACTTGAGACTGGCATTTCCAAAATCAGGCATTAGTTTTCAAAATTTTCGTCATGGAAACTTCTCTGCTTCAGGGAGGAGCCAGTGTTACTGAACCTCTTCCCCAGAGCCGAGAATACCTCAATGATTGGCTCAAAATTACAGCAGAGGCAGCTGGCATGGCACATCTCAAGTGCTAAGTCTTATGCCTGGAGTAGCATTTTTAAGTGCAGACTTGTATGTAAGAGCAACAGAACCTTTTCATAATTCTGGTAATTGAGAGAGAACTCACACTTTTTTTTTAAGACCAAGCATCCTATGTACTTTTACACTGTGTAGTACTAGGCTTTAGGAGAGACACTGTGAACTCTGTACAAGTTTCTTGTTAAGCCTCAAAGAATCTGGAGGAGCTTGTCAATACAGACCTCGGCATGAATGCAGTCACAGCAGCAGTCAGTTACAGACACCAAGAGTGTACCAAACTGGTATTGCATAATACAGGCGCTTTTCCTTCTGCTCCACGCCTCTGGTCATCACTGCACTGGCTCAACCTTGGGTGTCCCTTTGCAGGTGATTTTCTCTGTAGCATCCCTACCCTGCCTTCTCCTGGGACCTGGTTTCCTCAGCAGGTTGGTAGGAGTTACTATTTAAAGCCTCAGTAGGACAGAAATGATAATTTCGCTGTTGATTTTGGAGCTTGACGGCGCCAAGCACTAGGAAAAGGAAACCTGTCACATGTGCCATGTGCTACCAAAAGTCTCAAGAGCCTGGTGAGGTTTTAGAAGAGTTTATTTCCCCAGAGGGAGCTTTTGCCATGTTAATCTTTAGGTTTCATTTGTGACAAGGAGAGAATATGCCACAGTGAAGGACTCTCAGGCTATGAGACAGTGTTCTGGAGAGGAAAGGTTTTTTTTTTTTTTATGTGTTTGTGAGGCTTCCAGCTGAGTTTAGCCATGTGACAGCTTTATGTCCAGGTGTAAATGATTTCACCAAGAAGCGGTCATTTCTGTTGTTCATAGTTGTTTTGCAATGTTTGAGAAGCCCACTCTGCCTTTGAATAGCTTGTAATTTAGCTCTAAGTCTCAGTTTCACTGTCTGTAAACTAGAAAGAGTGATATTGACTTTATTCTATTTTAGTAGGGCAGAATAAGAGCCCTCCAAAGAGCTCAACATCCTTCTTCTGTGCAATTTGTAAATATTACTTTTCCTGGTCCAAAGGACTTTGCAAATGTGACTCACTTAAGGACCTGAGATAAAGAGATCATCTTGGGTTATGCAGGTGGCTCTAGTCTAATAACGGAGCCCCTTAAAAGTGGTCGGGGGAAAGCGGTGTGGGCAGACACAAGGTCAGAGATGTGCAACACTGCTGACTTTGAAGTTAAGAGGGGGGAACGAGCTAAGGTTGGGGGTGGGGTCAGAAAACTAGAAAAAGCAAGGATATGAATTCTACCTTTGAGACTCCAGAGGGAACCAGCTCTGTTAACTCTACTGACTTTAGTCCCCTGAGGCCCATGTCAGACTTCTGACCTAGAGAAGTTAAGAGAATACATCAGTGTTGTTTCAAGTCCTTAAGTTTGTGGTGATTGGTTTCAGCAGTAATAGAAAACTTGTTAAAGATAATGTCAAGGGTCTGTGTAATTGTACGAAGGATGAAGTCCATGCTCCTCTGTTTCTGGACAAAGTATTGGAGCATGTATTAAACTGTAGCTCCCTTGAGTTTAGTAAGGGTCTTTTCAATCCTGCCATTTTTTCTTCTGGGCAAGAGATACAGTTTATTTAATAAAAACTGAAATGCTTTATTTTACTCCAAAGGTTCCTAAACTGGAATGAAATAGCCACATTATTTATATGTATTTGGAATTTGGAAATATAGGGTTTCCATAATTGCAAACATTTCTCGCTTTTACTCTAAATGAACAGCACTGGAGCTTTGAACCTGTTTTTAAAAATCCTTCTGGGGATTAAAAATATTAGAAGCTGAAGTTGGAAGAGGTGAGGTTGGGTCTTAATGCTCTGGATAATAAATCATGCACTCTCCAGTGTGGAGCTGCACATGGTGACGTTAACGCTTCATCCCCTACCTGTGTGTGAGTGAAAGGAGAGAGTGTAAATGCAGATGTACTGAGAGCAGCCCCACCACACAGTGTCAGATGTGATTGTTCCTCTGTGAATTATTATTATTAAGGTTATCATGCTATAGAATCCTGCTATGTTAAGTCAGTCATAGAATACTAGGTATCATTTAGTTCTGGAGTAGTTCAATATCTTAAAACATATCTCTTCGATTCTTAGGGTTCATTTGGGACACATCCTGGATAACTATGAGAGAATGGGCCAGGCTGAGAGATTGATGTCATGTGCATGGTACAGGCAAGGCATGTAAAAATTCTGAGGCAGAGATTACCCTGTAGTTGGTGAAACTAAACACTTCTGATTTATGTCTTGACCTTTTCCTAGTATGTACAGTGTTGTCTTGCGGGGTGTGCAGGGAAGAAACTGCCTTATGTGTAGATCTTCTAATAAGTAATTCTTTCTCTGACTTTTGGAAGGGACCTGAGATAGACTTATTCTGAACTGTTTCCTAAAATTAACATAGCAAAGTCAGTTGTCACATGTAAATGACCAGATAAAGCACGCAATAGTTTCGTATCTCCAGAACTTGAATTTGTATATTTGGTTCTGGAAGTTTCTGTCTTAATGTCCAAACTCACCACAGACAGACAGTAAGGCAAGAGAAGAAAACAACAATCTATTTATAAAGTAACAGCAGTCGTAAATTTATCTTTGGCTTTCAAGGTCTTCTTAGTGTACACATACTCATTCACACAAAGAGACTCAGTCTACATGGACACATGGACACACACCCTATACACATATGTACTCGCAGTCACATATTTCACACATGTACACACACAGCTAAAGATAGTTAAGGGAGGTTTTAGTACATCGTGTATTTTTCTTCAGAGCATTATATTGAATTTTATGAATGTGATCCCAATGTATGATCCATACATAATGTATTTTCATATGTTGTATTTAGTGGGATTTTTTGTCCAAGAAGGATGTCATGGAAGGTGGAAAAATAAAGTGACCAACTCTAGATTCTAATCTAACATTTCCATCTTCTGTGATGTGACAAGAACGTAGATGCCAAAGGGCTTTCATTTTTCCTAACTGTATCCTCCAACAAGCCTTCGGAAGAGGCAAACAGTATTCATAAAGGGGTGGCGAATTGACCAAGGGGCTAGAGTCAGTCTAACACAAAGGACAAGTGACCTCTACAATTAAGAGCTGGTTTTCTCATCCAGCTGCTGAAGAGCCACAGAAATAAAAAAAATTTAAAAAGGTTTAAAACTAATATCTAACATAAATTATGTGAGGGTTTCCAAATTCTAACTGTTAAACATGTTTGCTACAGAAATTTTTTTGGGGGAAAATAGACAGAAACAAATTATCCTTAGAGATGACTACTCATGTAGTTAGTGTATTTATTTCAAAATAGTTCTGAGCATAAAATTTTGTCTTTTGGCTTATTTAGTAGGTTAATATTGAGTTATAATCTTTTATATCTTTTCTTTTTTTGTATCTTTTCAAAAACATTTTCTTACATATATATTCCTATATTTTATTATTATTGCTGTTGTTACTTTCTGCAGTGCTGTAGATCAAACCAGGGCATCACACATGCTGGCTAACAAGAGCTCTATCACTGAGCTACACTCTCACATTCCCACATAGAATTATCTTTAACATCATATTTACTAGTTGCAAAATATTCCACCAAAAGGATATGTCACAATTTATCCAGCCATCATGGTTTCAGGATTTATACCATTTCCAATTGTTTTGCATTTTCACGTTTTGATTTAATTCTTCAGGATAAACACCAAGAACTGGGATGATCAGGTTTAGGCAAGTGGGATTTATATTACCACATAGTCTTCTAAAAGTGTTATTCCATTCTGTTTTGTATATTAGAAATGAATCAACTTAAAATGGAATAGAGTTCTTATGATGCCTCCAGGTACAGAGAGTTTCTAATTGGCCATGTTTCCCTGTCAGACTTGACGTCTGTCTGTGATTCTCAGCTGCGTCCCTCTCTCCTGACTTCAATCTAAGGCCCAGTCATTGACTGCTCAGCCCACCCACAAAGTATCACTAATATCTAAGTCACAACACTTTGGTTTTGCTCTTGTTTTATATTACAAACCCTTGAGATCTCATCTTAGCCAAAATTGTTTATCAAGTATTTTTCTAAACAACATTAGTTCTTTGCTTAAGGGAAGCCCAGGAGCTAGCTGTTAACATTTTTCAAATACCTTGTGTCACTCTCCAATGCCTTGAAACATTGTTTGTTTGCTTAGGATTGTAAGATCTCAGGAAAGATCACTTACCTGGTTATGATAAGATTTCCAAGGAGAAAATCACCTGAGTGAAGTGTTGGCTTCTCAGCTGTTGCAGATATGCAAGGAGAGTTTGAAGATTACTTAGAACAATGATGGTGACCCTTTTAGAGACTGAGTGCCCCAAACCCAACTCCAAACCCACTTAACTTATCACAAGATACCAACACTACACTGCCTTGGACTTAATGTTCACTGGAAATCACCCCACCCCCATCTAAACTGGGAATGTCAAACATTTTAGAGCTTTCAGTGATACAGAAAAGTTTTAGTTTAGAAAAAAACAACTCTTATCTGATGGTGACTTAGCAAGTTTGCCCCAGGTTCACCACCACTGATCACAACAACTGTGCAAAGGAAAATGAAGCCTAAAACCCTACGCTTTGGTTTAGCTGAGTGTTGGCAAACCTATGGCATGCATGCCTCCATGCTCTTTGTGTCATGGAAAGCTCTAAAAGGTTTGCCATCACTGGTTTAGGCTGTGTGTGGGGGGTGATTTCCAGTGGACATTAAGTTCACATCAACAAGATTTTGGGGCAGGCACAGCTTGCTGATTTCAGCATAAGTAACTGATATCAACTGTAGTGGGTGCTGGCGGGTGTAAATAATTTAAATAGCCAAGGTCATTATTGGAACACAGCCACTATTGTGCATTTTGATATAAATATACACTGCCACGAGGGCTGGCGAGAGACGAAGTGGCTGAGCGCTGTTGGGTGCATGGGCGGGTTAGGGGCCTGAGGATTTCCACGTGATTGTGCACAGCTCAGCTGAGCATCTGAGAATAAAGGTGTCTGATCCCATCTACAGTTCCTCTTCTCTTCCCTGCCTGAATCTCAAGTAAATGTTTTCAATCTGAACTGGTTAGAAGATAAACTATAAAGGGAAGTTGGGCAACAACTGACTATTGAGATAGAAGAGATGACCTTGAAGATCCCCACAGTACAGAAAGTTTATGAATCTATTTATTTTGCATCTTCTCTAAATACTAAAACATGCATGTTGACTTATTTTTAAGGCTTCTCCTTTAATCACAGGCAGGAGTTCAGTGTTGGGCTAATGGGACAGACACCATGTTCTGTAGCTGCCTCATAGGCAGTTCACTGTGATTAGCCCCCTCTGCTAAGGTTCCTCCCAGTGGAATCCTTTCAGGTATATTTTCTGCCTCAGAGAAATTTAGCCCTTTCACTATTTTAGGAACACAGTTCTAAATTATACAAGTCTTTGCTGACACAGGGTTGTAACACCTTGCCAAGAGGAATCCTCCATAAATGGAATAAATGAAGAGAGAAAACCTAGGAAAATTGAATCACTGCAGCTGTTCTGACTTCCACAAATTCTACGTGGTGTGAAGCTGAGGGTTCCTGACACTCAGGGCCAAATGCTGCTTTTTTGCATCGGAGTTACATGAGAAGAATGTTGATGCCTGATAAATCCTGGAGCTGAGTGAGACACTGGCATGATGGCTGGACCACATCTACCAGGAAGTCACCTTCACTGGTTGCAAACTTTACACATACCTTCCAGTTCAGCCCTGTTCCTGCTCAGAGTGGCTAAGGAAGAGAACACCTTGACTTGAGGTAATTATTCCGCTTGGTGCATAGGCAACTCCCCATGCCTTTTTGCATAACAAGCCAAGTGTAAAACATTGCAAAGAACTCTGGGAGATATAAACCCCGAGTCCTAAAAGGTACTAAATAGCTTCAAAATAAATACACCTTTTATCTCACCAGCTTTGCTTCTAGGAATACATCCTGAGGAAATAATGTGAGAGACCTTCACTCATGCTTAATTACAACACTTTTTAAGATCCCAAACCTGGAAGTCTCTTCCATGTTTCCATGTAAGAGACTATTTATAATAAAGGCTACTATAATGATTGTGTTGTAGATTATGTTACTATACTGAGTATGTTGTGGAAGGTTTAGTAGCAACTAAATTATCAACTTTTGCTAAAATACATATTTTAAATAGTGGGTTTGACATTGATATGATAGTAATAGAGGATACTACATGTGCGGTACTGTCTACAGCGCACACTGTGTCAGGTACATGTGTGACTGTGTTTAATCCTTAACAAAAGCTGTAACCATTACTGTCCCCGTTTTATAGATGAGGAAACTAAAGCACAGAGAAAGTTGATACCTTGTGTAAGGTCACTAAGCAGAACAATAATTCAAATGGGCAAAATATGACCCCAAAGCTGAGCATTAACTACAATTCACACTGCTTATGTAGACTGGAAAGACAACCTCCCAAAGCTGGCAGTGATTTTACATATGTGTGTTGCTGATTATACATTATACATGCATATGTTTATACTTATATATACAGAGTTCACAAAAAGTGCATGCACACTTCAAGAAATGAAAAAGTGGTATAAATACTTTAATGCTAAATTTGTTGAGACAGCATGACATTAAACAAGTTACCTTTGGCCTCTACAATTACAAAAGATGCTCAGAGTGGTGACCATTAATTTCCAAACATTTATCAGTATGGTGAACTGGCGCTTGGATACCCTTAGTCACTGAGACTGCTATACATGGATTTTCAACTTATCTAAGGGCTGGCACTGTAGTCTGCTTTTGCAATATATGGCACCCTCTAGGGTCCCCCAAATGAGAGTAACATCATTTGTGGAAAAAATATCATACTAACATTTTTTAGTGGACTCTGCACATTATACATAGATGTTGTGTGTGTGTATATATATCTATATATATCTATCTCTCTCTATATATGTATCTATGTTTATATGTGATTATGTATGTATGTTAAGATTACAGGTGATATTTGTCCTTAAACCATTTATAAATGGAAAAACCCTTGCAAAATAACATTTTAAAAATAGAGGATCTAAGAATCAGGATTAGTAGCATTTCTCCAAATGATTTTCTTACTCAATCAGCATTAATTTGTCTAGAAGACAAAACACAGTTCTGCCTTGTGGGTCAACCACTCTTTGGTGTTCACTACTTAGCTTTGGGCCAGTCAGCTCTCTATCTCAGAGAGAGGCCAGGAGAGCAGAACCGAAGCTTCTGATTTCCACTGTGGATTCAGTTCTTAATTGGTCTCAGACTAATGTTGACCTAGGCTGTTTATATTCAGCAGTTGTATTTTTGTTTCTTGTGGTGAAGCTTTCAGAATTGCAAGATGTTGGCCCTAGGGCAGTGTTTCTCAACTTGAAGTGATTCCCAATGAGCATTTGATAAAGTCTAGGGATATTTTTGGTTGTAGCAGCTGAGGGGGGAGTGGTGCTACTGACATCTGAGGGATGGGGAGACCAAGGATGCTGATCACCCTCATACAATGCCCACAACAAAAGATTTCTGGGCCCCAAGAGGCTCTAGCGCTGAGACTGGGAAACCCTGTCCTATTTCTGTATCAGTTTTCTCTTCTCCTATTTTGCAGGTACTAAGACAAGTCCTAGCTGCTTTGGATCCCCCAAAGTCACTGCTCTTTTCTTTCTCCTGGAGGGATTCAAACAGTTGCATTTCTATACATACATCCATGCTTTTATGAAGACAGGCAGGCAGAGAAAGGAGTGTGGGCGTTGGACTCAAACCAATCAGACAGATCTGCGTGAGGAACCCAGTGTGGCTACTCACTAAGCTGCAGGGTTGTGGGGAAATTGTTCCCCTCTTTGAACTATAGTATGCATCTGTACACCGGGGATGGCAACAGCACCTTTCTCAGCACATCATGAAATGCCATTGGCAAAATTTTTAGCATAGTACCATAATGTAGTAGTTGCGCTATGAATATCTACTTTTCATTTTATCCTAAGTGAGAGCATTCATGGTCAAGTTAAAGAGCTATAGTATAAATAAAACTTGAAGTAGTGATCCATTAGACACAAATCAGTTTCTTAAAAGTTGATACTATACAGCATCACTTTGTATGTGTTTGGCTCAGTGAGGAATCATGGACTTTCCTTCATTTTCCTGGAACGCTGTTGGTTTTATGTGTGACTCATGGTGGAGGTGACACAACCATGGTTCTCACTTGCTTTTTCTAAGAATGAACTCAATAGTGATTGGAGCAATTTACTTTAGAATTATGTTTGCCTCCTGTTTCCCTTCCTCCCTCATTTCTATTACCTAAGTGGCTAACACCAGACTAAACACTGGTAATAGTAATTGCCACAGTAATGACACAGCTAACACTTATATAACGTTTTCAGTGTTCTAGGAACTGTTTTCAATGCTTTGACTTATGCTAACATCTTATCTTTTTCTTTAAACTAGCTTTATTGTGGTATAATTCATATACAGAAAATGCTATCTCCTGAAAGATGTTTGCGTGAGAATAAAGGAAATCTAGGCACTACAAGTACATAAGAAATACAAACACTGTCCAGAGCCGCCAGAGGGATCTAATCCTGCCTACATCTTGATGCTAGCCCAGTGAGACCTCTTTTGAACTTCTAACCTCCAAAATTATAACATGATAAAGTTGCGCTATTTTCAGCCACTAATTTGTGATAATTTATTAAAATAGAAAAGGAATCAATACAGAGGAAGATTCCTACTTTACAGGATAGGAAACTGGGCTTGGCAAGGCGAAAATCTCACCAAGATTTTCATGCAAGGATTAGCACTCCAATCCTGGCATCTGATTCTAAAATCCATTTTCTAACCAAGTATTGCGTTGTCTGTAAGAAAAGGATTCTTGGCAGTGACTGCTCCTATGTCACAGAACTGGTGGAACAGAAATGGCACATGGTGAGCTACTGGTGGACAGTGGCTCAGAAGGAAAATGAATTTTCATTTACGTTCTCAGGCCTTATCATACTGCATTTATTTATTTATTTATTTATTTTTACTTTAAAGAGAAAAGAACAAAAACAAAATAATAGAAACAAAGAAAAAATCAAGACAACACAAAAAGAATAAGAACAACACAGAATTTCAAAACAAGGTGATAGGAAGTGAACTGTGACTGTTGCATTACATATTGTCACTTTCAGAGTATTTGCTCAGATTACCAGATGTAAGAATGCAAGATGGACTAAACAATTACACATTAGCAGTCCCTTTCAATAAAACAATAGAAATTAGTAGTACAATCTTCTTAGCTATCATGTGTATGTATTTGTTTTTCCCTCTTTCTTTCCTTTTTCTTTCTTTCTCTTTCTTTCTTTCTTTTCTTTCTTTCTTTCTTTCTTTCTTTCTTTCTTTCTTTCTTTCTTTCTTTCTCTCTCTCTCTCTTTCCTTTCTTTCTTTCTTTCTTTCTTTCTTTCTTTCTTTCTTTCTCTTTCTTTTTCTTTCTTTCTTTCTTTCTTTCTTTCTTTCTTTCTTTCTTTCTTTCTTTCTTTCTTTCTTTCTTTCTTTTCTCCTTTCCCTCATCACAGTTGTTCTTTCCTTTTGAGCAGTTTCTTTCCCTTTCACAGTAGCTACTGCATCTTTCAGATTTTATTTACTCTTTCAAGTTCATATACTAGGGAGACAATATGGTGTTTATACATGTGGGTCTAATTTATTTCACTTATGAGTACAGTCTCTAATTGCATCCATTTACATATAAAAGCCTGGAGTTTATCTTTCTTTATAACTTAGTAATACTCCATTGTATAAAAATACTGGATCTTTTTTATCCATTCCTCAGTTGATGGGCATTTGGGTTGTTTCCAAGATTTAGTTATTACAAATTGCTTCTATAAAGATGGGTGCACATATATCGCTGTGGTCATCACACCACATTTTAAAACCTCAATGAAAATTTTGAATGTGCATTACAAGATGATCATCTTGCCACTTTTTTTCTAATGCCACATTTGTACTTTTATACTATAGAGAAAAATAATAGAGAATATAATTAGAAATCTCTTATATCCAAAAGGTCACAACTGAACTTACTTTTATCACAGTTAATGTAGATGGAAATTTAACTATCACATTTATTTTGCCATCATAATGTTTATTTTTTCATTTTAAGATCTGAGAAGAGATATTTCAAACTAAAATATTTTATAGTTTATAACAATATATTTGAAAAGGTTATACACTTATTGATATATGCATTTTATTACATACATTAATATACACAATATGCATTTATTATATATTTATATACATTTATTTATTTATTTTTAAAAGTAAAAAAAGAAAAAGGAGAACATCTAACAAAGAGACACAAAATAGCACAAGAATAGTACAATCAAAATTGAATTATAGACAAAGTGACAGGGAATTAGCAATGGTTGCTATCTTACATATTGATAACTTCAAAGTGTATGCTCAGGAAAACCCATATAGACATACAATCTTGATCAAACAACCAATCATTAACTGTTCCTTACCATAAAGTGACATAAATCAATAGTGGAACCATGTTAGCCATCCTGCATATACATATATACATACATATTTGTCCCTTTCTTCCTTTTCTCCTTCCCCTCACCCCATTTGCTCTTTACTTTTGAGGAGATTCCCTTCATACCTCCTAATTTATAGTCCCACTTTCAGGTTCTTACACTAGTGATACGATATGTTGCTTGCATATGTACCTCTGATTTATTTGACTTATGAGTATGGTATCTAATTGTGACCATTTGCCTATAAAAGCCTCAAATTTATCCTTCTTTATAGCTGAATAATATTTCATTATATAAAAATGCCACAGTTTTTTTTATCCAGTCCTCTGTGGATGGACATTTGGGTTGCTTCCACAATTTAGCTATTACAAATTGCGCTGCTATACACATGGGTGCGCATATATCGCAGTGATAGGATGTTTTCAGATCTTCTGGGAAAATATCCAGAAGGGGAATAGCTGGGTTGAATGGGACCTCTAGATCTAGTTTGCTGAGGAATCTCCAAACTGCTCTCCACAGTTGTTTCACCAGTCTGCATTCCCACCAGCAGTAGAGAAGAGTTCCTATTTCTCCACAGCCTCGCCAGCATTTGTTATTTGATGATTTCTTAATGCTGACCAATCTTACTACGGTGAGATGAAGTCTCAATGTTGTTTTTATTTGCATTTCTCAAATGAATAAAAATGTACAATATTTTCTCATATATTTGCCATCTGTAGTTCTTTATCTGAGAAGTGTGTACTCATCTCTGATGCCCATTTGTGGACTGGACAGGTTCATTTGAATCTGGACAGGTTTATGTTTTTAATTCTTTGTATGTTCTAGATAGAAGACCTTTGTCCGAGGGACAACCAGCTAGGATTTTTTCCCAGTTTGTGGGTTTTCTTTTTACTTTGCTGGTGATTTCCTTAGATGTGCAAAAACTTTTCAGTAAGATGAAGTCCCGGTTATTGATTCTTTGAAGTGTTTCCCTTGCGGTTTGATTTTTGTTCATGAACTCTCTGCCTACTCCAATGTCTTCAAGATTTTTACCTACCTTCTCTTCCAATAAATTTAGAGTTTCTATTTTAATATTGAGATCTGTGATCCACTTTGACCTGGCTTTGGTGCATGGTTATAGACTTTGGTCTATTTTCAGTCTTTGGCACGAAGCAAGCCAATTTTTCCAGCACCATTTACTAAAGAGGCTATCCTTTTTCCAGTGAGATTGATTGCCCCTTTGTCAAATATTAGGTGGCTGAGTATGTTTGTGGTTTTGGCTGCATCTTCCAGTCTGTTCCATTGATCCTCAGGTCTGTTTTTTAGCCAATACCAGGTTGATTTTATTACAGTAGCTTTGTAGTATAATTTCAGGTCAGGGATTGTGATTCCACCTGACTTGTCCTTGTTGTCCAGGATTGCTTTTGGCATTCTGGGTCTCTTCTGGTTCCAGATGAATTTAAGACATGTTTTGTCTAGATCTGTGATGTATGCTAATGGTAGTTTAATGGAAATTGCACTGAATCTGTGCAACAATTTTGGTAGCGTGCCCGTTTTCACAATGTTGGTTCTTCCTAATCATGAGCAGGGAATGTTTTTCCATTTTTTGAAATCCTCATTGATCTCTTTTTTTAGAGTACTGTAGTTTTCACTGAATAAATCTTTTATATCTTTTGTTAGATTGATTCCTAAATATTTCAATTTCTTGGATGCCATTGTAAAAGGTATGGTTTCCTTAATTTCTCTCTCAGTCTCTTTGTTGTTTGTGTATAGGAATGCTATTGATTTTTGGGTGTTGACTTTGTATCCAGCTACTCTGCTGAATTTGTCTATTAATTGAAAGCGTCTTCTTGTGGAGTTTTTGGGGTCTTCCATATAAAGTATCATGTCATGTGCAAATAGTGATAGTTTTACTTCTTCCTTTCCTATCCTTATTCCTTTTGTTTCTCTCTCTTGTCTGATTTCTCTGGCTAATGCTTCCACAACTATGTTTAATAGGAGTGGTGACAGTGGTCATCCTTGTCTTGTTCCTGAGTTTAAAGCGAAAGCTTTCAGGTTTTGTCCATTTAGTATGATGTTAGGTTGGTTTGTCATAGATGGCTTTGATCAGATTGAGGTAAAGGCCATCTATTCCTATTTTTTCTAAGGTTTTTAGCATGAATGCCTGTTGGACTTTATCAAAACTTTTTCCACATCTATTGAGATGGTCTTGTGGTTTTTGTCTTTGGCTCTATTGATATGATGTATTACATTAATTGATTTGCAAATATTGAACCAACTCTGCATTCCTGGAATGAATCCAACCTGGTCATGATGTATAATTTTCCTCATGATTCACTGTATTCTATTTGCTAGTATTTTTTTGAGTATCTGCATCTATGTTCATTAGGGAGATTGGCCTGTAGCTCTCTTTCTTGGTTGGCTCCTTCTCTGGTTTTGTTATCAGTATAATATTTGCCTCCAGAAATGAGTTAGGGAGAACTGCTTTCTTTTCAATTTCATTGAGGATTTTGGACTGTTGGCATTAAATCTTCTCTGAGTGTTTTATAGAATTCTGCTGTGAATCCATCAGGGCCTGGGCTTTTCTTTGTAATTTTCTAATGGTATTCTCAATCTCATTAATTGATATTGGGTTGTTCAGGATTTTTGTGTCTTCCTGATTCATTTTTGGTAATTTGTACATTTCTAGCATCTGTCCATTTCATCTGAGTTTTCTAACCTATGGGAGTAAAGATTTTCAAAGTAGGTATTAATGATCTTTTGAATTTCTGTGGAATCTGTAGTGATTTCATCCTTTTCATTCCTTATTGCATGAGTTTGAGTTCTTTCCTTTCTTTTTTTGATAAGGTTGGCTAGGGGTTTATCAATTTTATTTATTCTTTCGAAAAACCAACTCTTCAGTTCACTTATTTTTTGTAGTGTTTTCTTCATTTCAATTGCGTTAATTTCTTCCCACAGTTTTATAATCTCCTCTCTTCTTTGGGCTTTTGGTGTGGCTCACTCTTCTTTTTCTAAAAGTTTGAGGTGTAGAATTAGACTATTTATTTGCTCTTTTTCTGTTTTCTTTATATGTGAGTTCATCACTATAAATTTCCCTCTGAGGACTCCTTTCATTGCATCCCATAGATTCTGGTAGGTTGTATTTGCATTTTCGTTTGTTTGTAGGTGTTTTTTAATTTCTTCTTTAATTTCTTGTGTGACCCATTGGTTGGTCAGGAGGTTGTTGTCTAATTTCCAAGTGTTTATGGGGTTTTTGGAATTCCCTTTGTCATTAATTTCCAATTTCATTGCACTGTGTTCAGATAATATGCACGGGATGATTTCAATTCTTTTGCATTTAGGTAGGTATGCTCTATGGGCTAGAATGTGGTCAATTTTACAGAAAGACCCATGTGCAGCTGAGAAAAATGTGTATTCTGATGTTGTGGGGTGGAACACTCTGTATACATCTACTAAGTCCATTTGTTCACACCTTTGGTTCAGGTCTGTTATTTCTTTGCTGATTTTTTGTCCAGTTGATCTTGCATCAAAGGGGTGTTTAGGTCCCCTATTATAATAGTGTTATTAATTATTTGGTTTTTCATATCTGTTAAGATTTGACTTATAAAGTTTAGTGTTCCAGTATTTGGTGCATAAATGTTTAGGATTGCTATCTCTTCCTCTTGCTGCTTTCCCCTACCTAGTATGTAGTGGCCATCTTTACCTCTTTTGATTGTTTTCAGATTGAAGTTTACATTGTCTACAAACATAATAGCTACTTCTGCTTTTCCTGGGAACCTATTGCATGGAGAATTGTTTTCCATCCTTTAACTTGCAGTCTGTGGATTTCCTTTTGAGTAAAGTGTGTTTCCTGTATACAGCAGATGGCTGGATTTTGTTTCTTAATACACTCTGCCAATCTGTTTCTTTTGACTGGTGAATTGAGGCCATTTACATTAATGGTTATAACTGTTATATGTTGGCTTATTCTTGCCATGCTATTTATTTATTATTGCTTTCCTACTTTTGCTGTTTACTTCCTTGTTCTGCTTGTGGGTTCCTTTCTATTGTTGTTCTTGAGATTGTGGTCTCTTTTTTCTCTGTCTAGAGTATCTTTTAGTACTTTTTGTAACGTTGGTTTGGCACTCATGAAGTTCTTCAGTTGTTCTTTGTTGTGGAAATATTTTATTTCTCCATTGAATTTGAAAGATAGTTTTGAAGTATACATCAGTCTTGGTTGGAAGCTGTTTTGTCTCAGAATCTGTAATACCTTGCTCCAATCTCTTTTTGATTTCATGGTTTCTGTTGCGAAGTCTGCTGTGATTCTGATGGGCTTTCCTTTATAGGTGATCTGTTTCTTTTCTCTAGCAGCTTTTAATATTTTGCTCTTTTGCTGGTTGTTTGGGATCTTGAGTATTATATGCTTGGGTGTGGTTTTTTGGGTCATGGCTTGATGGGGTTCTACATGCCTCATTTAACTGCACTTCAGTATCTTTTACTGTGCTTGGGAAATTTTCTGCTATTTTTTCTGCAAATATTCTTTTTATATCATTTGTGTTGCCTCCTGCAGTTTCATTGACTCCTATTACTCGGATATTATTTCTTTTTGCCTTATCTTGCAGCTGTTGGAGTGATTTTTCCTTGATCCTTGATGACTTTAAGAGATTGCTCCTTTCACAGTTGCTAGCTGTCTTGCTGTCTTCAAGATCTGAAATTCTATCTTCAGCTTCATTGAAGCGGTTTTGCAAGCTTTCAGTGGAAGTTTTCATTTCCTGGTAATCTCTTTGAGTTTCTTTCATGCATTTTAATTCATTCCTAAATTGTTAATGTAGCGATTCCATTTGTTTCCTATGTTCTTCTTTTATCTGTTTCTTCTCTATATGTGCAGAGCATTTCTTCCATTGTCATTTTCACTTCATTTTTTTGCCTGAGAGATTATTTCTGCTTTAATTTCTTCTGTGGCCTGATGGAGTTGTTCCTTTACTTCAGATGCAATCATTTCAGAAATTGCAGGTATGTGGCTTCCTAGTTCTCCTATATCACTGTTTCCTGGACTTGTTCTGGGTGGGTTGAGTCCTGAGACTGCATTTTGCTCCTCTGTCTTGTCATTTTTGATGTCAGATGAAAAGTGTTGCACTACAACCTACACAGGCAGCTCACAAGAGGACTCTAGCGACCCTAATTTACCTGGATATCAAACTTATCCCAAGATGATAGCAGAGTGTGAATCACTGGGCCCAGGAACCCCTGACAATTGCTGGGGTGCCAGGCTCAGAGCACACCTGCAATGATCGGGGAATGTCTTGTCAGGCAGAGCACTGGCGCAGGCTTTAATTGGCAAGAGGTCCACTGGAAAGGCTCCCCCTGTGGTGCTGCCAATCTGGGCTCCCTCTCAGTGGGAAAGTCTTGTGGATGCGGCTGGTCTAATGGCACCCTGAGGCCAGGCTCTTTCCCCTGGAAAGTTTCACTGGGCAGAGCACTGGCATGGGCCTTAACTGGCAAGAGGTCCAAGGAGGAAGGCTGCTCCCGTGGTGCCACCAAGGTGGTCTTAAGTTTTTATTTCCATAACTCTAAGGAAGAAAGGTTTCCTTTGCTCAAGCTTCAGAGAATTTGGTCTGTCGTTTTCTAGCTCAAGGCAGAAACAGCACAGTGCAAGGGCGGGGTCTATATACTTTCATTATATACATTATCTACATTCTTATTATGTACATTTTATTAAGTTTATTGGTACATTTTAGGTATACATAATCACATTCATCACAGGGAATTTGTACCTGTACATAATATAACTTGATTCTTTTTCCTATTTCCTTACCTTGCCTTCAACCCCCCTTCTCTTCCTTATTTACAAAAGATTTGCCTCTATTTTTCCTTCTTTTCTCATTTTCTCTTCTTCCTTCTTTCTTTCTTTCTTTCCTTCTTTCCTCCCTCCCTCCCTTCCTTCCTTCCTTCCTTCCTCCCTCCGCCCTGTCTAGTTCCCCTTCCCATTTGAACATTTTTTCCCTATTTTATAACATCTATCATACATTTCAGTCTTTATTCACACTTGTGTTTTCTTATACCAGAGAAACAATGCAGTATTTACACATGTGTCAATTTATCTCATCTTAGAGTATGGTCTCAAGGTGCATTCATTTAACTAGAATGTCTCAAGCTTATCCTTCTTTTTGGCTGAGTACTACTTAATTGTATAAACAAATTACATCTTCTCTATCCATTCATCAGTTGATGGGCATTTGGGCTGTTTAGATTTAGTTGTTACAAACTATGCTGCTATAAACATGGATATGTATATATCACTGTGATATGATGCTGTTAATTTTTGGGGGAAGATACCGTGAAGGGGAATAGCTGGTTCAAATTGAACCTGAAGTCCCAGATTTTGGAGGAATCTCCACACTGATTTCCACGGTGATTGTACCAGTCTATACTTTCCCTAACAGTGGAAAATGTTTGAAAGTTAGACTTGGAAACCTTTTAGTTTTCTTGAGATTTTTCCTAATACTAATCACTAGACTCTTGTGCATTTGTCCACATTTTGTACTTTTTCTTGTAGTATAGTAGGGAATCTGAGGTCATTAAACCAAACCAGAAATTTTTTTATTCTCATTCAAAAATTATTTTAAGAAAGTAATTTCATTAGAGAATAATTAATTTTTGTTAATGACTTATTTATATAGAACCATATGTATGTATGTTTATTATTGTCGGTAGCATTTACTTAGGCATATTTGTTATACGTAAGAGTGGGTTTTGTTTTGGCATATTTGTACATGGAGAGTTTGGCAAAGATATTGAAGAAATGCATTTCAAAAGTAGTAGTAGAAATGGTCAATAAGTACACGAAAAAATGTTCAACATCATTAGCCATCAGGGCAGTTGAAAAGAGATTAGTAGAAAAGATGAATGAAATCAGGGAGAAGGAGAAGCTCACCACTTATGAGCTCAAATTCCTATTTACATTTACTAATGGAAGTTTGTCATTCCTTTGAATTTTATAACACCACTTCATGGTGTTTGTTTCTTGATTCTCCCAATAATCCTATGTGATAGATGTAGTAGGTGACATAGAAGTTCAGAAAGTATGATTTGCAGCCAAGGACACACAATTAATAAGGGGTAAAGCAGAAATTTCGGGCTTCCAATCTTGAATTATCTCTAATATTTATATGTTTTCTAATTCTTTACGGCTGGGAATGCATTTGTAGTCAAGTGCTCTACCACTGAGCTAACACCTCCAGCCTTAACACACTCTATTTTTTATATGGGTAAATTTTCATCCAAAGCCATTGAGTGTAATGCTATATTTTCATTTATGTTGAACAGCATGTTTCCATTCAGAAAATTGTTGGAGAGTCTGATCATGATGCACGAATAATGGTAAGAGCATGTCTAGCACTTCTGGATGTGTACTCTAGTTAATGAATCTCAGTCTCAGAAAATCCAAGTTGCCTTTTGGCTTTTATTCTCCATTACCCATTGGCTTTCTTATTACCTTCAATCATTAGTCTGCAACTGTTGCAGAAAATCACTCTCATCAGGATAACACTCAAATTTATGTGACTGGGTCAGAACTGACTTTGTATATATATGACAGGTAAATCCAAAGCATGGACAAAAGAGAATTCTTCCTAAGACATGTCTTTTCCTACTTGAAGGCCTATCCAATGGATATCAAAATTTCAGTGTTGGGAGATTTTAGTAGTGCCATAGTTTGCTTGATGTCAAAAGTCACAGAAACACTGATTGTAACTGTTCCTGCATCAGCTAAGTAACTAATATATTTAAAATTTTCTACAAAGAGCTTACTAGGTGCCAGGAAGTGTGATAGGCCTGAAAGAGAACCCAAGTGAGTTAGACACAGTTCCCATTTTTTTTTTAAATTTTATTTTAAAGACAAAAGAATGGAGACATATGAACCAGAATAATCCATAAACAATACAGAAAATACAAAATTTTACAGAATATACTAGCGAATTAGCACTGGATGTTGTATTACATAATGTTATCTTCACATTAGTTAACACAAAAACATTAAAGGAAATACCAAATTATAGAGAAGATAGTAGGGAATTTGCGCTGGATGCTGTATAATATAAAGTTATCTTCACTTCTGTTAATACAAAAACAATTGAGGAAATACAGAATTATAGAGAACATAGAAGGGAATTAGCTCTGGATGCTGTCCTACATAATGTTACCTTCACCTTTGTTACTCAGTTACACAGATGATGGCCCATTTGATCATTCAATTTTTCTCCTCCCTCATCTCCGTTGC
>PVLD010012306.1:0-30446 GCA_004027595.1 Dinomys branickii | reverse complement strand
GATTGAGTCATCTGATTGAGTCATTGATTGATGCGGCTGCTCCGCTGTGGGCCCCGCAGCTGCTCCGCTGGGGGCCCTGCGGCTGCTCTGCTGTGCGCCCTGTGGCTGCTCTGCAGTGGGCCCTGTGGCTGCTTCGCTGAGGGCCCCACTGAGGGCACCTCATGGACTGGACCCGCCCCCACCCATAGAATGGTGATGGGGTGGAGCCAGGCGGTCCGCTGTGAGCATATGTGCTTTTCTACCTCTGACCATGGCAGTTTTTATACACCCATGTATGTTATAGTATAGTCTGAGGCAGCTATATCTCTTCCCAAGGTGAGAGTCCAGGGGTATAGATAAACCCAGGAGTACAGTTATTATCACAGTTCCCACTTTTGAAAAGCTCACAAAATTTCAGTGAAATGCAAACACACAAAACCATAAGGTGTAAAAGGGTACACAGGCTTTTTGCAGCAGAAAAGTAGACGAAGTATAACGAGGTTATAGCACAACTAAAGGTATGGAACCTTTTTATCTCTAAAACATTGTTTTTAACTAATGTGTAACGATCATGAATATTTATTTATTTTTTGGTACTGGGAATTGAACTCAGGACCTTGTGCTTGCCAGGCAGGTGCATGTGCCACTGAGCTGTATGCCCAGCCCCATCATGAATATTGATGGCAAGTGTAGTGTGATATTTAAATACTTATATACAGCGTTTAATGATCACATCAAGGTAATTAGCATTTCCTTCTCTTGAAATATTTATCCTTTCTTCGTGTTTGGAGCCTATGCACTCTTTTCTCATAGTTCTCTCAGGATGTGCAGCATGTTCCCATGCTATTTAGGCACAGGTGAGAAAGAATCTATGACAGAAGAGAATAAAGAGCTTCTGGTCGTGTTTGTACCTGGTGCTAACTTCCCATTCATGTACACATTTTGCAGTGAAATTGTTTACTGTTCTTAGACCCTGGATGTACTATATAACAACATGCAAGGTGTTTGTGAAGGGTTTTAGGGTTTTGCTCCTGTTCCCAGATTTCCCTGTGCTCGGCTGCATTTATCCTTTAGATGTTCTTGGTTAAAGAACCTATCAGAAAATATGAATAACCTCTCCGAGATGCGTTGTTATTTTAAGCAGATCTTTCTTAGCGCACTCCTACGTAGTCTAGGGGGAAGCCTGAGAAAGAGCAACTCATACAGCTGGCCCCTTAGCAGTCATGGTCACTTTATCAGTTAAAAACTTCTCTTTTTATTATGAAAGCATTTAATGTTTATTGTAAAGAATTTGGAAGAGACAGATAAGGGAGAAAGCATCTGCAATCTTATACCCAAAAGATCACCGCGACTGACACTTTGTTATTCTTGTCTACGCATGCACACATTTACATGCAGTTCCATTTCACATAACCAAAAGGTGGAAAATATTCATCCGGTTTTAAAAAATGTGTTCCTCGCGGCTTTACGTTGTGATCACAGTGAACTCTTTTACCAGTTCCTATAGTTTTATTGTTGATTTTCTTGTGTTTGTCAAAATTATCACACACATTTTTTCACATTATCATCAATATTTAAGCTGCTGGTTCTATTTTCCTGCCTATTAATTGCATGGACTCCAAGGACAATAAAAATTAATTGTGATATTAGCTTATCATGACTTTTATTAGAATGTGTTTCACTGTGTGTATGTCATGAGTGTGTGCATGTGTATGCACTTGTGTTTACCAAATCTGTGATATTACATGAAAAAGAGCCTGACTGCCCAAGTTTGCTGGGTGGGATGGGACGGGTTATCCTCAGTAAAGAGATTAGGGGAATGAATCAATTTAGAATAATCTAATTGTTCTAACTTCAGGGAGGTAAGTAATGCTTAAAGGTGAAGAAAAATTAATTGATGACCATCACTATTTTTTGAGGCGCTATATAGAAGCTGGTAAAAACTCACTGCTATGTCATTTTTGGGGAAGTCACAGGTGAGCTGTGATGTAGCTGGGAGACAAATCACTTAGACTCCCTCTTGCTGTGTTGAAGCAAGAGCAATTGCAAGTAGCCTCCAGTGGAAAGACCGGCAGGATGGGAACTAACGGCTTTTGTACCCAACAGAAAGTTTAGGAGGGAGGCTCGGGAGGGTCAAACCATGCAATTGGGCTAATCATAAGTCTCTCAAGGGGCATCTGGCTTCTGTCACCGCTCTGTAACCAAACATGAGGACTATGACCTATGAAGTTTCCTTGGTGTTGCTGCCACAGGTTCACAGAACTATGATGTAGAGATGTGTATAACAGCATTCATGATTAAGATGAGAGCAATGGTAGTGCTCAGGTGTTCTGAGGGAAAACCTAGGCCTTCTGTGTATCCACTTAATAGAGCCCTTTCATCCCATTGTGAGCAGGAGAACCAGTACAGAGTTTTTCAAGTATAGGGTGGAAAAACAAAGGCATTGAAAATGTAGGAGAAGCACAATCTTTTTAATAAACACTTGCTGCAGGATTTACAAGAGATTTTGATAGCATGTGTTTATCAGATCAGATAAATTCTTAGCATTTCATCAACTCTGTGATAAAAGGTCAAAGAATATAATATAAAATTGCATATTAAGATGAACAAGAGAGCTTATGTAAGGCATGCAAAAATAAGGACCCCAGGTAGATTTTATTTAAATTGAAAGCATGATTTTGGGTTTAAAATAATAATTAGAAGGACATAAAGCAAATGAAATTTTAGGAAATCTTGTAAGATACACAGAAGACAATTTTACAATTCTTGGGACATAGGGAAAAAAGAACATGACACATAAAGATGGGAAAATGATAGAGGTAGAAGATAGAAAATATTATAAATTTGAATAAATAGCAGATAAAAAGATCAGGACAAATACAAAATAAATTTCATTAAATAATTTTTATTAAGTGCAAAACTACCTGAATCTTCAGGTCAAAAGTACAGAAGGTGCCTAAAGTGAGAATCCTGGTAAGATGAATAAATTTCACAGACAAAGGAAGAGTCCATGGTGAGGGGCATGCCACCTGGGGCTCCTTTTCTCATGACAGATCAATAGCATTTGAATGTGCCTTGGACGGGGCTGAAAGAGTTATATGAGCACACCAAATGGGAAGCCAGCAGGTATCAGGGACTTTGCTTGACATAGTTCCTACTAATGAGATGGGGTCACCCCCGAAGTGATGGGCAATAATATTAGGAAGAAGGACTCCCTTGGTCAGACTGAATGTAAAGAACAGAATCAAGCACAGAAAGGTGGGTGTGAGTTTTCACCAAAGGAGTGGCTAGCAAAAGGTAATTGCTGAGATTGCCTGCAGTCCCAGGTCCTCTCCTCAGGCTACTAATTTTCTTCATTTTACAATTTAAGAAAAATGTAATATGGCCAGGCACTAGATAAGGGACTCAGGGAGAAATTAGCCAGACCACTTGTGGGTAAATAACAGTCCAGATTAAAGCTATCGTAATCCAAGGGTGAAGAAACAGAGGCAAACAGAATGGAATACGACATAGAAGTTATGAAGCAATTGTTGGAAGATAAAATTTAAAAAAGCAGCAGAAGTAAAAGGATATTTTTGGGAGCAACTTTCAGCAAGAAGCAAAAATGCACCTACACTCCACCGTCAGTTAAGAAAGCATGAACTTCTGAGGCAAGAATTGATTGACGACATATTAGAGCAAGGAACTGAAATAAAAATAGAGTCATCCTAGCAGAACAAAATGAGAAAAAGTCAAGCCACATCTTAAAGTGTAATAAGAGAACTGCAAATTAAAGCCTACACATTCATCGTTGCAGCTATACTCCAAAAGATTGATAATAGCAAGTGTTGGTAAGAATGTGGAGAAACCGGAACTGTCACTCATTACTAATGGGGATGGAAAGAGACAGCTATGCTGGGAAACAGTATTATAAAAGCTTTCGCTATGCACATTCCAGGTGTCACAATTCCACTTCTAGGTACTTTCCTAAGGAAAGACTTGCATATAAATATTTGTAGCAGTGCTATTTATAACAGTTTCAAAATACCTCAAGTCCAACTATTATTTGTGAATGGATAAACAAGATGTAATGTATGTACAAAATGGACTAATACAGTTAAAAGAGACTCTGGCACATGCCACAGCATGGATGAACCTCAAATCTATTATGCTTATCTATTCCTTTATCTTATAATGAATCCATCTGGCAAAAACCCCACCCTGGATTAACCCAACCATCTCTCCTTGCCTTACTAGCACTCATATCTCTGTTTCTGTTAACAAAAATCCACTCTCTGATCAAATTTGTATTACTTTAAATTTATGGGCACTGACTGCAACTGATCTACACCCATTGGTTTCCTGCATAAGTCATACTGTAGCCCTCCACAGCTGTTTCAGGGGTTCTTCCTTCTCAGTCCTCTGACATCCCCTTTTTCCAGTGCTCCCCGCACTCTCAGCAGACTAAAGTGCCTCTTACTTGATAAGAAAGGTCCATGTTTCCAGTGCAACTTCTTTGAACTTACCTTTGCCCCTTTTGTTGATGTCACTTTTGTTTTCTTTTTATTTTTCATCCTCTCCATCTGTTTGAAGAGTTCTCTCTTCTTGTATCCAGTTTTTCCATCTGTTTTACCCATCTCTGTTTTCTCCTCACCTCTTTAGGGACTAATAATATATGTCTTCTGCTTCTCAATCTGCAACATAAACCTTCTCTTATGACTCCCATAAATATTAAAAATTATAATGTCCTTTCTATTAAAAACTTCTAATCTGTTTTTTTGTACAGACCTTCCTCTACTTCATTCACAGTAAACCTTCTTAAATAAATCTTATTTATTTATGATTATTTTTAGTTCTTCTCTTTCTCCTCTGCTATTGTAATTGTATTCGTGAAGTTCACCAGTGTTTTTCTGGTAACTTAATATCACAGTTATTTTTCCATCCTAATTTTATTTGCTTTCCCCTCAACATTCAGTTCCATTGTATTCTCCTTCTTTCTTGAGTTTTTCCCTTTGGTTTACTTGACAACACACTCTCTTGGGCTTCTTTACTCCTTTCTGTTGATCCTTCTTGGTCTCTTTGGTAGTTCCACCCATTTTAAGCAAGTACAGAAATTACAGTAATTTAAGAGTGTATGGCGAGATTATTTCTCTGTATGCACCGTATGCACTCTTTCTGAGTAATGTGACCTAAACACAGTTTCACTCAGCATCTTCATTGAAATGATTTTTAAGTCAATTTCCACCCTGGATCTTCTCCCAGGGCTTTTGACCTGCATTTTCCATCTAGTTTTTAGATATCTCCATCTGTATGTCTCACAAATCCCCCAAACTCAACATATTTATCATATCCAATCCCCACTTATAAATTTGTTTCCACTTCAGGTTCTTCTTGTCCCCTTCTTTTTGTTCAAGTTCACCTTCTCTGTGGCCATTAATCATATATCAACTTGATCGGATTAATAAATACCCAGAAGATTAGGAAAGCAGACTTTTGCTTGTGTCTGAGTGGATCCTGGAGGTCTGACTACAGAAAGTCCCTGGCCCCCTCTTATCTGATCCTCTCCCCCTGCTCTGCTTCCCTACCTCCATGAGCTCAATGCATCTGTCCCATCACTCCCTCCTGCCATGTTGCTTCTGCCTTGGAGTCAGCTGACCGTGGTTTGGATCCCCCCAGTGGAGTTCCAACTTGTCTTCCTTTAAATTGTGGGCATCTAGTATTGTGACCTAACAATGGGATAGCTGACTAGTGTATTTCCTTTCTCAGTAACTGTTACCATCTCCCCAGCTGAAAAACCAGAAACCTTGGAGAGTTCCTTGATTTCCTTCCTTTTACCTTTTCTCACCCAGTCAATACCCCAGAACCCCACATTCTAGACCAAAACCACCCCTTAAATCTATTGACTTCTCTTTAGCCTGGCAGTTACGCTCCAATGCATGTTACCATCATCTTTCATGTTGGGTGTTTAAATAGCATCTGAAGTGTTTCACTTCCCTAACAATCTCCATTCTATAGTTAGAGAAAGATTTAAAAATATAAGTATGGTTACATGACATTTCTGCTTTAAAGTTTTCAATTTTTAAAAATCACTTTTAAATTTCAATTTTAAGACTTAGTTTTACATACTTTTTTGAATCTTGTTTACTTCTCTGTATTTCTAGTTTTAGTCATTCATTGAACACATTATAGGAATTGCCTGCACATAATTATTAAGTGCTACGACCCACAGTGAAAAGATTTATGCCGGTATGGCACTTCCATTTAATAAAAGGAGAGAGTATTATACCGGTTCCTTAGGAAATCCCTTTCTAAGCCACAGATTAGGTGAACATTTGATTGAATGTTCTTAAATTATCCAAACCAAAATTCACTTGTTATGGCAAATATTTGGTTTTTTTCACATATGTATTTATATCACTCAACATAGTATTCAGACATGATAAAGTCACTGTAAATATTTATTCATTCAATAACTGCAATGTGTCTACAGTATCAGGATTATTTCTAAATTGTGGAAGTACTACTGGTGATTTTAAAAAATTTTATGTATGCTGAATTTCTTTAATTAACATAATTAAATTAATATTTTATGTTAGGGAAAATGAACAAACTGTAGCTTAAAAATCTAGTGATCTGAAAAAAGGTGATTTTTACCTAAAAAATCATGAGGGTATAGTTTTGAATTATTTTGTTTTGTTAAAACTAAAAGAAAGCATGGGATAATGAATCTGCCTAAATGTGAGAAGCAAATTTTGTTCCCATGTTTTTATTAGCGCATATTGGTGACACAGGTGAATGCGTTTCATGTAGGCAAATTTGCACATGCACATACCATCCTCTAATCATTTCCCCCATCACATCCCTTCCCCCTGTGTTTCGTTGTAGGTGACTGAATCTGATACAAAACTCACTTGCCTTTCTTGTGTTAGATAACAGAAAATTGAATGTAAACAATAAGATCATTCTAAGTGGCTTTTTGACATTTGTTTGTTAAACACTTAGCACAACTACTATGCAGAGTAATATTATGAGTTGCTTTCAAACTTTTCTACATAAGGCTGAAGAGTTCAAGGTGATCATGTATAACTGTGACCCAACAAAGAATCAAAACTATAAGTGCTCATAATACAAAAGATTTATCACCTCAGAACTATAGAAGGCATATGGGAAACACACTGAAGTACAGTAGTTTTGTGTGTTACTAATGTCATCATTATTTACAGGTGAATTTATTTTCAGTTGAAGTATAAAATCCCATTATGAATTGACTGTAAGTTATGAAAAACAATCTATTCATTTGCCTACTCTGTTTGTTTTTATGCAGTATTTAATCTTTGACTTTTCTTAATGATTGTTGACATTGCTGAAAAGTGGATCACTTAATCAGTGGCTGGCATAAAATGGCAAATCACTGTTCACGCTGCATTTCATTTTGCAATTACATAACTCTACAGGCTCTTTTAAGCACATAAGAAAGCCAAAGGGAAGATTATCAAGCTTATATTATGAGTTTGAAAGAAGTTCTTCAATTTTCCTCCAGTCACTGTATTCTTCATATTACTCTTTGCATAGACTGTGCTGTGCCTCCCAAATATACTGCACCAGTAGCAGTATATTTTGCTATATCTTTTTGGGTTTGGTTTTATTTTGAATCCTCTGTTAAAGAATAGAAATTATAGAATAGACTGTCATTATAAATTATATGTAACTTCTAGATACATTTACCTAGATGTGTACTGGTAAAAGCAGCACCAATCTTCATCATAATGCCATATCTAGGTACATCCTTATTGTACAGCATCAAGAAAATCTATGGAACCAAAATACCTACTTTTTATACCAAAGCTCCCGTTGTCAGATGATTGTGTATGTCACCCTACCCTTAGTTTTAGATCCTACTGTAGGAAGAACATTTGATCTGTATCCACGTGTATATTGAACAATTATGAAAAAAATCTGCTTGCCGATGACCACAGTGTCTGGGAAGACTGCTTCTCAGGTGATGACGGAAACAGTGACTGAAGCAGTAGCCATAATGCCAGCAGCACCTGCCTCTACAGTACAGGGCTGAAGGAAATAGCCTACCTCAGAGGCTGAAGCTAAGAGGTATGTGTGCATGTAGTTATAACCTATATGTGCACAATTATAAAATAGATGTATGTATTCTAGAAAGCTATTTTTTTAGTAAGAAGTATAGGTCTTCTGAAAAAGAGAAGAAAAGGACAAAACTTCTAGAGAAATAGAAACACCTAAAGGCAAACTTCTTCCTGAAAGGAGTCTGTAAAAATGAAGCAGAAAATTACAAATTAAAAAAGTCACATCTAGATAGCTACCAGCAAAATTTATTCAATGTATGCATAATGTTTACTTGGAAAAGAATAGGAAGAGTTCTGGCTGACTGAAATCTCCCCAGAAAGGATAAATTTTGAAGAACAGTGAGACACCAATTTCACATTTCTATGGGGAAACTTTTGAGACCTTACTAATTTAATACTTATTTGAATGAGATGTCACATGTAGAGGTGAGAGAAACACATCTTGTACGTTCATGGCATTCATGGACAAACATTTAATGTTATTGGATGCTTTATTCCAGTTTCTTAAGAAAGAAATAAAATGTGATATAGAAAACCTTGTGTATGTTTAGAAAAAATCAAACATAGTTAAGCCAAACATTTAAAGTGACTTCTAAAATTAAATTCAAATTTAAAATTTTTTCTTAAAAGAGAAAATATGCAATCTTATAATTTTATTACCAGTTAGTTCAGAGTTAAGATGTCACTTAGGGTGAGAAATGTGTTTTGAAAGGCATTCTGTGTTTTTCCACACAGGTACATACATACACACATGCACATACAATACCTCTGAGGTGCTTACTTACTTAATTACTGAGCAGAGAGCTGACAGCCTGCCAGCCAGCGCACATGCACCAGTTGCCCCCCAACATATCTGTTTACAGCTGGTACCTCTTCTGATTGGCTAACGTGGATATTCTGACTAGTTATACTACACTTTAAAAATTTTTTTTTTATTTTAAAGACAAAAGAATGGAGACATATGAACCAGAATAAGCCATAAACAATATCGAAAATACAAAATTATACAGAACATAGTAGGGAATTAGCACTGGATGCTGTATTACATAATGTTATCTTCATATGAGTTAACACATAAACATTAAAGGAAATACCAAATTATAGAAAAGATATATAAAGCTATCTTCACTTCTGTTAATACAAAAAAGATTGAGGAAATACAAATTATAGAGAACATAGAAGGGAATTAGCTCTGGATGCTGTCCTACATAATGTTATCTTCACCTTTGTTACTCAGTTACACAGATGATGGCCCATTTGATCATTCAATTTTCTCCTCCCTTATCTCCGTTGCCCTACCACTCAATCAGTCATCTTCCCTATGGTAATAACTGTACTCCTGGGTTTATCTATACCCCTGGACTCTCGCCTTGGGAAGAGATATAGCTACTTTAGTCTATACTATAGCATACATGGGTGTGTACAAACTGCCATGGTCGGAGGTGGAAAAGCACCTATGCTCACAGCGGACCGCCCGGCTCCGCCCCATCGCCCTGCTTGGGTGGGGGCAGGTCCAGTCCGTGGGGCACCCTCAGCGGGGCCCACAGCGGAGCAACCAAAGGGCCCTCACTGGAGCAGCTGCGGGGCCCACAGCGGAACAGCCGCGAATTATACTATACTTATTGGCAAATGTTCTGAGTATTACTCAGGTTGAATGAATGAATGGATAAGTAAATTCTTAGACTTGATTGTTACAATACCCCTGTATTCCTTAGAGCATCTTCGCCTTAACACTGAAGAACCTCTGAGTGGTTATATATGTTATTTACAGTCGGTAAAATTCATTTTTGCCTAAACCACGATTCACTTCTGTGCAAGATTGAGGACTACAGTGATATTGTATCTGTCTTCACTTTTTATAATATTGAAATTTCTTTGTTCTCTACCCAAACCCTGTGTAATGGTGTAGAGCCATCTGAAACCGTGACTATTATGTCTGTATCTGCTCTGAATTATTACCTTGTGTACCCTGCCAGGTACCTTGGGTATTATTGTAATTCCTTCCAGATCACATCTGCTGGGTCTCTATACAAAGACAGTACTACATTAGTTTTTATTTTTTCCTTCTTGCATTAGCAATACATTGGATATTAGGGTTAGAAGGGCTCTGAGGCTCTATCTTCTCATTTTCAAAGTGACTAAGTGAAAGCAGTTCAATGATGTGGTTTAATTAAGCTTAATTGAGGCAAAGCTTTAACCAGCATCCAGATCATCTGATCCATTTTCAAGACCTTTTAACCAAGTTAGCTCATTTTTGGACAAGCATATGCAACCTTGTACTACTAACATGTGCGGCATTCCTAGCCTAAAGCTTATCATTTTGGTGTTTTAGGTTGTGATCCAGAAATCTAAATTTCATTCTTTGACACCATCTGCATAGCCAGACTTTCACCTCCCATAGCCTCCTTTCTTTTTGAAACTCCCAACTGTTAGTTGGAAGAAGCAATGAGAACGCCACCTGCGCCCCTCACATTCCTAATCAAGACTCTCCCATCCCCGAAGATGTTTCCTGGAGACTACTTTGCTGCCTAATTAATTAATTAATATTTACTGAGCAGCTATTTGTGCCAAGGACTGAACTAGTTGGTTCTTTTCCAATTGAATAGTAAATGGTAAAGAACTTAACGCATATTTCTACTGTAACATGGAAACAAATAAGTTCTTCCTCCCCACTAAAGTTATTTCTTTCTTGTTGTTCCCATAAAATTATGAAGGCACACCTGAGATGTCTTGAAGTTAAATTTTCATTTTTAAAAAACTTCTTTTTCCCCTTATTCTAGGTGAGCAATTTGTGTTCGCTCACATACAATAGAAAATTTACATAAGCAAAAGAGAGGAAAACACTTCAATGTACATTCATTAACAGATCTGAAAGGGTGTATTCTGAATTGAACTCTGTGACATGGCTTTGAGGTAGACCAGAAAAGAGCCTGAATAAGACATTCATCTATGGCTTGAATTTTCAAGACCATATGTTGCTTTTATTATTAAAGAAAAGATCTGAATGCAACGCATGAAACAAAAACATGAGGAATATATTTTGGCTATTTTACTGACCTCAGGATAGGTTAGAGTTTTCTAAATGTAAAGATTAAAAATTATTTTCACATCTGTTGGCAAAAAGTGTAAGCTCTCTAGACATTATAAAATCCTCACAACCATAAAGCATATGCAGATCATTTTGCATTGTTTGCAGCACACTTGATATATAAAACATTAGTAATCTTAGGCTATCCATAGCAATAATGGTCAGTATAAAAAGAGAAGGTTATAATGGATTATAATGTAATTTCATACAGAAATTGTGAATGGAGGATACATTTATTAAAGCACGTTAAATTTTATTGTAATCAAGAGGTGAATTTAAAATTACTATTAAATACATAACTTTTACTCAAATAATTTATAGAGATGAAAAAAGTAATCATTTTGATGAGCATAAAAAGGAGTGAAGTTTTGTTACATCAAAAATTATCCTATGAGAAATGTAATATTTTATAACTGAAATTTTATTTATAGGATTTAAATATTATAAGGCAAAGTGAATGTAAATAAACCTATTTTAAATTATGGCACATCCATACTTTAGAATTATATGTACTCTTTAAAAATAATATTAGAGAAGAATAATTAATGAAGTAGAAAAATGGTCATAATACAGTAGAACAAAAAAAGATTATACACGCCAATGCAAGGTTTGATATCAACTTAGAATCCCTCCCACCCCCACACACAGACATAGAAAACTGTTGACAAGATACAAAAGGAAAAACGCAGCAAAAGTTACCTCTGGTTTGGGGTCTATAGCTGATTTTAAATTACTTTTCTGTGGTTTTTTTCCCTCCTGAGTTTTAAGTTTTCCAAAATATATTATTCTAAGATCAGAAACTAATAATTTAACATTATTAGGTAAATAGGAATGGCCATAACATAACAGTATCACTAAATATGTTAAAGTTCAAATTACCTAGGCTAATCAACAAAGTTTAAATGACCACTTTTTGGTAATTTTATAGTATTCTAAAATGTATTCTCACAAAGATCTCACATTAGCTCTTTGTATTGTTTGAAATAGAAAATTTATTTTATTTAAATAATTATTCTATTTATTATAATTTTTATAGAATAAATTATTTCCTTTTTGTAACAGCCGTGTGAATACTACTTCATGCTCCTTTTCCAACCTGAGTGCTTCCCTGCTCTAGATATTCCAGAATGGCTACTGAGCAAGGGGCTGTTATTTTTTGTTTTACAGGTAGGAAAGCTGAGGTTTCTTGGTTTCTGGGAGTTTCTTGTGTGGGCTGACTTCGCTAGGAAGTCCTGGCACAGAGCCGAATCCAGTCTCTTCTGTCTCAGGCAGTACTCCTTGGTCTGCCCCAAGTTGCCTCTTGACATTTGCGGCCTTGACTTGCCAGCTCTTTAGCTCAGTGATACGTGGTATGACAATTTAAAGGATTAAATACACTCACATTTTATTGTTAGGATTTTATCAGAGGAAAATATGGCGTACAGTCTATTGGTGCTGTCTATAACTTGCCTTAACATTACTGAAAGACACTTGGAATAATGCTGTTAAGTGTTCAGTTGTGTCCTCCATAAGACATGGTGAATTCTGAACCCCTATAACTTCAGAATTTTATTTGGAGGAAAAGTCATTGCAAATGTAATTATTTAAGACAAGTCACTAAGTGGGGTCCTGATCCAATAAGACTGGTGTCCTTTTAAAAATGAAGCAATTTGGATGGGGTGGAGGGAGCGAGGAAGTGGGGGCAGAGAGAGAGAGAGAGACCTATGAATATGAAGAAAGAGATCAAGCCAAGGAAATGCAGGGATTGCTGCAACCACCGGAAGCAGGAGAGAGGCCTGAAGCAGACCTTTCCCTAGCACCTTTGGAGGTCTTTGCTGATATCTTGATCTTGGGCTTTTACATGCCAGTACTGAGACAATGAATTTTGTTTAAGCCACTCAGGTTGTGGGATTTTATTACGATAGCCTTGGAAAACTAATACAAATGCTAAATTAGAATATAAATATCTGATGTTCAACAAGTTGATCTTTAATACAAATACAACCTTTAAAGTTTAGCCAATTTAATTGCCTGAATCAGATGTTAGAAATACATAATTCTTAAAAAGCCCATCTTTTTCAGTATATACACACACACCATTTATGAATCAACTTTCCTATATATTGTGATAATTTCACGGTTAACAAAATATTGAGATGAAATTTATTTATTTATTTATTTATTTTTTGCGGTACTGGGGATTGAACTCAGGACCCTGCGCTTGCTAGGCAGGCACTTATTCCACTGAGCTATATCCCCAGCTCCTGAGATGAAATTTAGACTCTTATGTGTTTTTAAATAGCTCAAAGGATCTGCTGGGCTTCCACTCATTTCACTTAGCAGTTGGATTTATCTGAGCTTTCAGATCTGTAGTTTGGAAAGTGTGGGGAGAGATCTTTTCTATGTTTGGAGGTTATTGACAAAATTAATTCTGATTTGGGGTTCTTTTTGTGGTACTGGGGATTGAACCCAGGGCCTTTGCACTGAGCTACATCACCAGCCCTCTTTATTTTTTATTTTGAAACAGGGTGTTTGTAAGTCACTAAATTGCCCAGGCTGAGCTCAAACTTATGACTGTCCTACCCTAGCCTCCTAGAGGGATTACATGCTTATGCCACAACACCTGATTTTTATAAAATTTTTTTTGGTGATACCGAGATTGAACCCGGGGCCTTTCTGTTAAGCTATTTCTGCAGCTTTTTCTTATTTTTTATTCTCAGATAGGGTCTTGTTAAGTTGCAGAAGCTGACCTCAAACTTTTTAATTTTTTTGCCTCAGCCTCTCAGGGTGTTTGCTGGGAGTACAGGTGTGTGCCACCACAATGGACTGATTTTGGGATTTAAAAAGCAAGACAGAGAGAAAATAATGTTGAATGGCATTGTGTATTATCCATGGCTTAGTCTAAAAAATAGAACCATTCTAGGTATTTCAAGGAAGAAACAATTCAATACAGGTCATTGGAAAACCATTAGAAGAGGTATGAGGGGTATAAAAAGTCAAGAAAGTTCATGGCTAGTTCTCATGTTTCTCACCAGCTTTCAGGAAATCAGAAAGTTGCAAAGATACTCGCAAAATTCCCCATGTGCACGGCAGCTGGTTTAAAATGATGTGGCTTTTCCCCCCTTCTAATTTGGTACAAGGGGCTCTCGTTGGCATTCCCTACCCTGAAATCTGCTCTGGGGATTCTGGGAAAGGCAGTTCTCAGACGCTAATTCCCTGAGATAGAGATGAAAGCATAAAGGGGAAGCTTTGGAGCTGAATTGCAAACAGGCAATCTGGACAAAATCCATGAACAATATTAGATATGGGATCTTTTACTGTCTTGATTTAAAATTTGAACTTTCTTAAAGAGCAGTTTCCATAATTATTTAAGGATGTTATATTTCAATATTTCTGTTGTAAATTGCAAGTATAAGATTTAAGTTTGCCATTTTAAAAAGCCTTGGTATGGTGGCTCATACCTGTTATCCCAGTGCTTTGGGAGGCTAAGGCAGGAGCAGTGCCAGTTTGAGCTCAGCCTGGATAACACAGTGTCTTAAGATATTTTTTCAACCTAAAAAACAAAACAAAACAAAAAAAACCAAAGGATTGGGGATGTAACTCAATGAGAAGGCTCTGGGTTCAATTCTCAGTATCACAAGACAAAATTGCATCAAAGCAACAGTAGCTTTTGAAATAATTTTTTGAGAAAAGTGAAGCCTTACATTTTGAACTAACTCAGGGTATACGCAGCATTAATATGATTTAACCTCAGCCAAGGTGGTGGGCTTCTGGTAAATTTACAGAAGTATTTATGGAGCAACTTGTTTTCATGTTGGAAGAAGTGAAAGTTTATAGCTTGCTGGCGCTCGGTTTATTGCCCTATCAGCAGCTCTCCCTGGGATGGAATCCTCAAGGATACATATATGTCATAGCTACAATTTTCTGATTGCATCTGCAAAGGTGTCAATCCCCGTTTTTATAACAGCTGGTCTAAAATCAGGTCAGATCAGCTAGGAGTCTAGGAGTAGAGAAACAACGAGAGGAAGACAAGAAGGCACATCATGAATTTTATCTATTTATTTTCTTTTCAATACTTGTAAAGCATATAATGTCAAGGCATTTTGTCTATTGTTAGTTCTGTGTTCTCAGATTTAAAGTAAAATGATGTATGAAAGTTACTTAATAAATATACATTGTAAAAGATGAGGCCTATAAATTAGCATTTTAAAAATCTTTAAGTGATCCTTGGAATACACTTCAACAAATACTGGTCAAAATTATAGAATCCCTTAACATAAACTGACTTGTAATATTTAAAAAGGTAAACAATATGTAAGAAAAATGATTTCTTATCTGTATGGTCATAGAAGTAGGTATGAATTCTGAGGATTAAAAATCAGTAACCATCTGGACTTGGTAGCACATGCCAGCTTGGGAAGCTGAGACAGGAGGATTACAAATTCAAGTTTCCCTGGGGCAATTTGTACCACCTCAAAATAAAAAGGCGGTGGGTGGGAGATGTAGCTCAGTGGTCGAATGCTCCTGGGTCAAATCCCCAGTACTCCCTAGCAATAACCATAAAAGATGACACTGATATATTCAACTATACTAAGATAAAGAACTTTTATTCACCAAAAGATACCTTAAGGAGGGTAAAAAGACAAGTTACAAACTAGGAGAGGTAATTTGCAACACATGCAACTGAGAAAGGATTAATGATTTCAGTACATAAAGTATACCAATAAATCAATAAGAAAAAGATGGATAATTTGATTTGAAGATTTCCGAAAGACCTGGATGACCATTTCACAAAATAAATCCAAATAACCAGTAAACACAAGATAATATGCTTGCTCAATTGTACTGATAATCAAAGAAATGTAAATGTGAACCTCAATGGTATAAACGTACACATTCACTAAATTGGCAAAACTTAAAGATAAATATACCAATATGAATTGTTTGAGTGGAGAATATATTAAAACCTCCGGGGGGAAGTATAAATTGGTAAAGCCATTTTGGGGATGATTTCAGCACTTGCAAACTAAACACGTATAACATGGATAAATCTTAAAATTTAGTATTGCACAAAAATGGGGTCACAAAAGACTCTATATAGCAAAATAACATTTAAAAAAGTAATGAGTAAACAAAACTTAATTTGATGTTTAGAAATATACACATATAGGATTACAGCATAAGAGAAGCAGAAGAATGATATACACAGATTGTAGTATACTCAGTAGTTCTTGTGGGGGTGTGGAAAGAGGCAAATGAGATGTGGAAGGGGTCTGAAGATTAATAAAGGGATGTTGGGAATAGTCTAGTGGTAAAGGCATGGGATATTTATTTTACTGTCATGCTTCATAATTTATACATATGTGGCTTCTCTTGGCATGTGTCCAGTGTTAAATGAGAATGCAATAAAAAGAATGATTTTAAAATCAGGAAATTTACAGTTTATTCTTAATGAGGTTGAAATTCCTTGAGGGCAGATATTTGGCACAAACAAAATAATCAGCAATGATTGGGCAAATGAAGAATGTTATGATTTGTGGTGCTGGTACTTCCAGAGTTCTTGAAAAATGTGATTAACAGAGATTAGAGAGATTAGGAGAGATGTGATTAGTAGAGATACCATCTGTAGATCTCTTACTACTTAGTCTTGATTTGTTTAGGGTAGCATCCCCTCTCCCATGTAATACAGCTAAACTACAGTCTTCTCAGAAAATATCAAATTGATGACAGCTGCATTAATGTGCTTTTACTAATCTACACAGAATTGATGACTATCTTGTGAGGAAAGTCAGTGTTTGGTTGATGCATATATAATTCACGTCCTAGAATAGGCTGGTGGAAGGAATTAGAAATAATTTATGCTGGCAAAATTTTCTTTGAGTTCCTCCCACTTGTGTAAAATGTGAAGTCAAATTCTACACTCAAATGCCAAATATGGCAAATGGCTATCTTGACAGATCTTGACAGGAGAAAATAAGAGAAAACTACAAAGGATAGTTTTCCAAACAATAATCTCAGTCTGGCCCTTTATCCTAAAGAGATTCTTTTGTATCCCAAACAATAGAACCAAGAGAATATACCTCTAATGTGCATCTTACAGACTGGAGTCATATTGGCTTTAGGTGAGAGAGGAAGACACATGTCACACTTTAGGATATTTTAAGGTCAGAGAAATTTAACAGCCAGAGGCCACTATTGGCCCCGAGGCTAGAATAATTTGTGGGTGTGACAATGAAATTAGGGCAGACAGCAAAACCATAAGGGACCTACGGCCAATAAAGCCTTAGATTTTGTGGTCAGCAGGTCAAGAATGAGTACGTATCAATCTATGCTTTGGTTAGAGAGGTTTTCATCCTGAGACAATATTGCCAAGGTAGAGGTTGTTTTGAGCATCAGAGAATCACGCGGTCTTTTTGCTGTTGCAGGTGAGGAGAATGAGCCATCTTCCTAGGTGGTGGAGAGAACATGGCATCAGTTGAGGGCAGAAGGAAGACTGGGCTGAGGGTAAGAGAGCACAGCATGCAGCTGTGCAGAGGCCACCGTAGTCACTTGGCAGCAAACTTGTGTGTTTCAAGAAGATTTCTCAAAGAGTGTCATGATTACCTTAGTTGTAGGACATAGCACAGGGGGAGTAAGTCATAGAAATCTAAATAGGTTTAAGATTGCAATGAGATTAAAGTTTAGATGGGGAAAGTGGTTAGAATATTATACTCTGCAAATGCAACCTTTTGTTTTTTGTATTCTGGATTTTTCCTTAAATAAGCAACAGAGGACATTGAAAGTAATATAAAGACAACCTCTGCTTCAAGTGGCTTTCCCTTAGGAGGGGATCTGGTATTTAAGAAAGAGATGTTATTTATGATTGCTGGGTTGATGCTGAGAATTGACACATTTCCCTTGGATGAACTCTTGAAGTTGGTAAAGCAATGGTAGCCAACCTTAGTTCAAGAAGGTTGCCAACACTGTATGTACAGCCAGTAACATGCATTCCCTGGGAGGACTCTTGGATCTAGACAGCATAAGGCTGGGCGACAAAGTGTGATTGATAAGTGCAGGTGGCTCCTTGATGGCATAACTGCTTTCATGGAGTATTGTCTTATACAGGCCATTATTTCAGTCTCAAGTGCACAGGTATTCAATTGGCTTCTGTGGATTAATTTAAAAGGCTTGGAAAACACCCTGCCCATTCTCTCTAAGAACTCGGAAATCTGGAGAATGACGGAGACACTGAACAGGAGTAGTCTGAAAGCTCTGAGGCAGTTTTAGGCCCCGAAATTAGAAGGCAAAGGTTAATAAATGTTAACTGATGTATAAGCAAAGTTAAAACCCTTGTAAGGTAGTAATCTGATGTTTGAATTCTTTCTTAAAACAAAAAGGGTGTGACTGAAGAGTGAAAACAGATATGTTACAAGATTTTATTTTATGCATGAGATTTGTAGTTGCTGGGATGTAAAGTGTCATGTCAGGAAATTTCAGTATTTCAGTCTTGAAGAAAATGAATGTCTTTTCTTGAGATTAATCTTTTGTGCTTGAAGACCACAATTTGGGCATAGTTTCTTGTCCTTGGGATACAGTGATGACTTTATAATTTCATCTCACTTGGTCCTAGTGCCTCTGCACTGGACCAAACAATGCCCTGAGTAGACTTAAATGAAGTTCTGCTGACTGTACAGCAGAGAAATGATTAATAGCAAAACAGCCAGGTCCGCCCAAAGTGATTGCACTATAGCTCATCTTCTCAGCTTCTCACATTTTTTATTAAAATGCTGGATTGATTTTTCTGCTTTCACAGCTTCTTCAGTGTAAGGTGATGCATTTCTTGCCTGGCATCAGCAGCAGGCTGCAGTTAGGAAGTGAGAGCCTGTTACTCCATGTACATGTGTGTGTGTGGGTGCACAGAAAACGTGTGTGTTTCTGCGTGTGGTACAGCATAATAGTTCTGTACTGAGTGCTAAAAATTCAGGCGTATTTTTGCTTCTTGTGCTCATGATGCAGGTCAGATGGCTCTGTGAAAAACTCAGCCTTTTTGAAGTTTTAAATTTTTCCACAGCAACATCCCAGATGTGAGAACTCTTGGTCAGGGTTGTTTGCTGAGCTAACAAGACTGGGATGGAATGGTTAGGATCACCAGTGCTGAGGTCAAGCTGATCCTGTTTTGAATCTTGGTCCTGACATTTACTCTGTGTATCAAGGAAGTACTTTGCTGCTCAGGCAGAATTTCTTCCTTTTGCTTGAATATGGCTATCGTTAGCTTCAAAGGAGAAGGTATCAGATCAACATTTTCCAACAAAGCGACAACTTGTCTTTGATAACATATCTTCCAACATAAGCAACATATCTGACTTTAATTGCCACCTTTCTGGTTTAAGGGAGAATTCAGAAGAGATGAGTTAAACATATAGGTCGGGTGACATTATTTGTATGTGGTTCTGGTATATTTTCTTTGCCTTCATCCTCAAATAATTCTTGGGCCCCATGGTGGGCTTTACTGATTGACATTAGGGGCTTTCAAGTGAACCTTGCACGGGCTCTCTGTGTGGCATTACATGCAATCAGCGAATGGTTGACGTTTTAGGTTGTTAGACTTTTCCACATTTTATATTGGACTTGAAATTCTTGCTCCTACATAAAGTCACAGAAAAGCTACTGTAATTTCATTTAACAGCCATATAATAGGCCAGAGATATAGTTCAGCAACACAATAGCAACCTGGCAAGAATGAGGTCATGAGTTTGACTCCTGATAGGAAAAAATTTTTAAAAAGTGAATAAGGAAACCTCCCAGCTATATAGTGTTTCAGCTATTTTACCTAATGGTACCCATGACTAAACTCTAACATAGTAGATTAATATTCTATTAAACCTGAAGGCCAAGTTTGTTGAAAATCGATACCTTCATGCAGGAAAGACTAAGGTTGTTTATGACATCCTTGATTATACAATCCCAAATAGAAGAAATTACTGGGTATTTGGGGGGAACAGACTTCCCAATTTTAATTGTCAATGAAAACTTTAGATGACCTGAGAGTTTAGCTGGAAAGGTAAATTGACGTTTCTGTCTCTGTGGGATAAACTCTGTTCATACTCACCTATACTTGTTTATCCAAACTTTATCCTACACTCTATTTTCTATCACTGTGGGGTAAACTCTCTCCATACCTACTTATGCTGATGTTTACCATGCTTCTCCATCTCAGTTTGACTCGTGCAAAGGTGCTTTAACCTTTTCCATCTACATTGCGTTTTGGGCAGCGCACCATAACCTAGTATGTAACACTGGCTGCTCAGACCAGAAACCCCACCCTCTTGACTCGTTTTGCTTCTGCTTCTTCTATGTTCAATCAACCAAACCCTGTTGCCTATGTATCTTCTTCTTTTCTCTCTAATTTGTTCGTGTTTCTGTATTGCTTTCTTAATTTAAGCCAGTGGCCTCTAGGGCATAGCATGTGCAATGAGGTATGTATGTAATTTAGCCTATTGGGAGGGAGGAAAACAATGTTAGAACTTCTGCTTCTACCGATTTTATCCCATTTTATTTGTTCCACTTAACAGTATAATGGTACACATTTATACTTTATACATCTGTAACTGAACACAAAGTGAAGCTGCCCTGCTCAAACTTTTTTTTTTTTTTTTGGCGGTACTGGGGATCGAACTCAGGACCCTGTGCTTGCTAGGCAGGCGCTTATTCCACTGAACTATATCCCCAGCCCTCCCTACTCAAACTTATTTCCCAGATGTGAGTACACAATGCAAACATTTGAGTAACAGTGGTTTAGGCCTCCATCACTCCACATCTCCCTTGCTACAATAGTCTTCTAATTCAAAATAATGATGCTAAGTATTTACATGCTACTAAAATGTAAATCTAGACATGTTCTTCTCTTGCTTTGAAACCTTCAGTGGTCCTCAGCATTTTCAGGATAAAAGTCCAGTTACTGATGTGTTCAAATGCCTCTTGCTTCCTTCTCCGGGCTTCTTCTCTCCGGCCATCTGCTCTGCTACCCTCTCAGCTGCAGCTTGGTGGAATCATGTGTTCTCCCAATGTGCCATTTTCTTTCCTCCTCTGCCATGGCTTTTGGATGTGTACATCACTTTGGAAAACTCTCCTTGTATCTAGCTCAGTCTTGCTGCAAATATTGACCTTCTCCTCTATATGCTTCAGGTCTCAGTCTGGATGATACTTTCTCTAGAAACATTGATTCTCCCAGACTGTACTCACTAGTGTAATATAATATCTATCTTATACTTTTCTGCTTTTTTACCTCTTTCTTTGACTGAGAAGTAAGCATATTTTCCTACCATTTTGTCCCTGGGGCAGAATACAGTGCTCAGCATGAATAGCTCAAATATTTGCTAAGTAAATAGATAATAAATTCATTCATACTGCCACCACATTAGTCGACAGTATAATTTTGATGGCTCATCTATTCTCTAAGACATATCACAAATATCCATTTATTCTAAATTTATTTCAACTCAAACACAGGGACTTTTGCTTTCAAATAACCTCTGTCATTGTAACCAGCCTCGATTTTATAGGAAATCCCTAATTCCTGTAGACACAAGTTTGCATTGCTGCTCTGAGGAATTACTTATATTTTTCACAAAGAAGAATGCATGTCATAACTGTCTGTTAGTTCTTTTTGTCAAGTGTGGCAACAGCTTTTGCACTTTGAACAAAAGGTATTGTTAAGCTCATTTTTTCCTTGTAATCATGGAAAGCAGTAAAAACCTGACAGAGGGTGTGTGTGATTTGTTTCCCCAACAGGGGTTGTTTCTCAGATTTCAGGATATTTCATCATTATTCCTAAATTCGTAGTGCATTTTCCTCTGATGGGTGAGTTCCATTAACAAGGGAAAATACTAGGTATGAGTGAAGTCAGTAAAGAGAATCTGTTGACTATGATATTTAATAAAAGTGTCTGTCAAGCGTACTAGGATTTCTTGGAGATCTCAATGCAAGGACTGTTTGAAGTTTATGGTAAGAAAAGAGATCACATCAGAGACAAAATAAGCAACACTATACCCATATCTGGTAATATTTTGATGTTTAAATTATATTCCTTCAGTTTCTTAAAAATGATTTAGGGTATCTTACAAACATCCATATAGAGTAGGATGATAACATAAATTAAAAATAGGAATTAAAAATGGGAGAAAAAGAAAAAATAAAGAGAAGTAAGTGCAAGGGAGCCTTGAATCACCTTAGTTCACAAAGACAAGCCATGAAACCTTGTATAATTCCCAGGGAGGGCTGCAAGGGGGAATGAATCTTCCCGTAATTTTCCAGAGTTAGAGTAAAATATGCCCAACTGTACAATTCATAATAGTGATAATATAATGTCTTTCCATGGATATTTACAGAGAACTCATCTTGAAATCTACTTAACAGCATTATTTTTCAAAAATCATAGTAAAATATATAATTACAATTTATCATTTTTACCATTTTAAATTCAAAGTTAAGCCATTAAAGTATATTTATGTGCAAACAATCATGATTATCTAATTCTAGAACTTTTCCTCAAATGAAAACCTCATATGCATTGAATAGTCACTTATCTGGCAAGTATAATTTGCATTTTGTCTTAAACATATTTTTATGGTAAACATTGCAAATAATTTCATAATCCTTATAAAGTCAGAGACAGAAGTAGGTGGAAACCCACCATTTTCATATTTCTATTCAAGTCTTTTACAATTCTCATTGTTTAAAAATAATAGTTTGGCAAAAGAATTGATAGATGGTGTGCCTTACCTCTAAAACCACCAGGAAAAACACTTTAGGAGAATTGTTTTGTTTAAGCGATTGAGTTGGAAGGGCTTCTATAGAGAGATAATCATTAAGGAGCTATGAATACTAATTTGGAGACCAAGAAAGGCTTGGGTCAAATTAGTTGACCAATGATTTATAGCCAAGAATTAGTGAACTATCTTAGAATGTATCATAACCCCGAGGGTTAACTGAATTCCTACTGTTGGGAAGGTTACTCAGGGGCAGGAGAGAAGGAAGCCATATTATTTACCAGGAAGGACAAAGAAACAGGAATGAAGATTTGGAAGCTGAAGCTGAAACAATAAGTCTCAGTGTTTGGGCCTAACGTCAGATAAATAGACTGAAGGGTGTGTGGGATTAGGAGCTTTAAAATCAATGTGAAATTAGACTCTGGTATATTTTTCTGTGCTAAAAAGAAACGTTAGTTGATTTTTCCTTCTTCCAATATTTAATTTGAATTTATAATAAAATCGTAAGAGTGAGTATTTGAGTTTGAATAAGTAACACCAGTCAAGATAGAGAAGCTTTATACAACGGACTCCAAGAATTCTTTATACAAGAATTACCTTTCTCGTTTTTTTTTTTTTTAGCTATACACCCACCCACTTGATGAGCTCTGCTTGCCAATGTCTTCAGTGATTTTATACACGCTTCCCTTCCGTTCTCAGTGTTATGATCTCATTCGAGCTTTTCTGTCTGGATGACTGCTGGAGCTTTCCAGCTGGTCACCTACATTTCAGCTCCTGACCAACTAATCCTTTCTTTAAGCTGTTGCCTGAATAAATGTCCCGACAGATCATTTCACTTTGCTCACCTCACTCCTCTTTTCCTAAACCTTTACCATAATAAGTATATTTGGCTCCCCGTATATCCTGACTCTTATCTCTACTGATTCAATTAATGACAGATAGAAAATAGTTTTAGAAAATAGGCATCTATACTGGATATGCAAGTGCAAGCAAAAACATCTAAACGACTTCCAGGATTTGGAGGGTGATTTGTTTTACATCAATAGGCACTGATTGGGATCGTTCCCAAAATATCAGGCCCTGATCTCTGGGAGTCTAGGGCTTATATGGGGTAACCAAGCAGGAAGTACGGAATGGCTGGTCCATTGGGGATTTGTTCTTACAATGTGCATCATAGTGACCAGCAGTGACCAGTTGTTTCCAGGAGACAGAAACAATAGGAACTATTACCTCGGCAACTAAGAAACTTAAGTATCCTGGCTGGGGTGGGTGGGGGGGCATTTTCTGTTAAAAATGAACATTTCTTTGTTCTTATTGCCTGAATAACACAGCATAACAATTATTTACACAGCATTTATACTGTATTAAGTGTAATAATCTAGAGATAATTTAAAGTGTATAGGAGGATGTGTGTAGGTTAAATGCAAATGCTATGATATTTTGTATAAGGAACTTGAGCTTCTGTGGGGTTTGGTACCCATAGGGTCCTGGAATGAGTCTCTTGCAGATACCAAGGGATGACTCTGTGTGACAGGGCCATAAAAGTAGCAGTGAAGAAAGGATTATTAACAATGTGTGCTCAGTAATATTATATTTACTTAGGAAAACATTATAGTTAGTTAGGAAAAAACATCCACTTAAATCTTTGCCAAATACTGTAATAAATTGGCAAAGTGTTGACATAATAGAAATACTTACTGATAATGTAAGTGAACATTTTTTACCATTGAAAGTTATGTAAAGGACTTTCTAGTGGGTGAAGTCACACACACACAAAATCCACCCCAGATTACTTAACAATATAAACATTAAAATTGTGTAGATCAATATCGTAAACAAAAAGCTATGCATGAAATTGGTTGAAAGACATAATTCATACAAGCGTCTGCCTTTTTTATTCTCTAGCTTCAGCCACATTCACTTAGTGGCATTTGGTAGACACAGCCCCTTTCTGCTTGTGCTATTCCTTCTGCTTGGAAACTCCCTTCTTCACATCCTTCTGACTGACTGCTCTTGTTCTTTAGCTCTCTGGTCAGACATTGTCTTCTTAAAAATGTCTGCCTGTAACCTGCTACAAAATAGCCAGCTCTCATTCTCACCCTTTAGGAGCTATGTCACATTACTTGTTTTGTGTTCTTAATAGCTGTCATCACTAGCCAGAATGTCTTATCTCATTTGTGTTATCTGCCCTCTACAGTATAAGTCACATGTTATACATATCAGAATATAAAACATTCATATTTATCAGACCTTATTTGATTCCCATGTATATGAAAGAACTCCTGATTGGTGATTGGATTGTGAGGACATGGGCCCATTGATGAGTTCATAGGTGAATGGGCTATTAGGAGGTAGGGTCTAGTTGGAAAAAGTGAGTCATGGGGACCTGACCTTAAGCAATGTATCTGGCCCCAAGGTCCCTTCCTCTTTGGCTCTTTCCCTGAGCCCTGCTTCCTAGCTTCCATGAATTGGGCCATTTTTCTCCACCATGATCTTTATGCATTGGAGCAGTTAGCCATGGACTGAAACCTCTCAAACCGTAAGCTAAAGCAAACTTCATCTCCTTCAAGTTGTGGGTGTCAGATATTTTGTCTTAGCAGCTGGCAAGCTGACGAATACGACATGTAATGAAATATAATTAAATGGAATTATTTCTAGATAAAATTTTTTGGTTAAATTTTTGTTTTTAAAAACTTTTCTGTCTTTCCAAATTTTTCTAAAATGTGTATGCATTGTTAATTGTCAACTAACAAATAAATGGTATCTGGGGGGTCATATTTTATTGAATGATAGCATTGATAGTGTCAGTTTGTTAATCGCAATTAGTATTGACAAAGATGATAAACTACGCATCCTATAAAGGAAAGAAATTTCTAGCAATGAGACTGTCAGCTGCACCCTCTTGCAGTATTCACACATTTAGCACATCCAGTTAGCATAGCTGAATAATGTAGAAATGGGGCCCCAAACCAACTATCCAAATTGGGTCTTCTTTTTAAGTTTCTATAATTAAACTCTTCAAAAGAAGGAGAAAAAAATCAAGCACTATTGCCTAGTTTCAAGAAATGTTTGCCAGAGGCGTGTCCCCCTGGATTTACCAGGCATTAAAGAAAAACAGGTGAGGAGAAGGCCTGACATAAGACAGCTTGGAAATATTACAACCAAACCATCTGCATTGCCATCTACCTATCATAGACACCATATGACTCTGGAAGGACTAGTGTAGTCTTGTCATTCTGACCAGTTTTCCATCACGTAAAAAGCTTGTTTAACTGACCAGTTCAACATGCTTTTTCCCCTATTGCGATTTTGTTTGCTTTCCTTAACTCAGATATAGTCAGGTCTTTTAAAGAGAGTGATCATACTTTATAACGATCTCAACTAGTCAACTCCTAAGGAGGTAAGTGAAACACGTTGTAGCAGCTCTGTGCTTCATGAAACCCTTCTTCAGCACCTCGCATGAGCCAGGCTCTGTTGGGCCCTGCAGATGCAGTGATGAACAGGACACAACACACGTCTTCAAGGAGCATCTCTTCTAGTGCAGAGGATGCTACAAACAGTTGAGCAAATGAACAAATATATAGGCTCAATTGTGACAACATATCTAGGAGAAATAGGTCTACAGCAATAATGGGGTAAGGAACAGCATAGTGATAAGGCAAGGTTCTTTTTCACGGTGGTGACATTTAAGGCTGAGGGCTGAAACAGTGAGAAAGAATCATCACTGTAAAGAGCCAGGATTATGGGTGTTCCAGTCTCAGTGCAGAGAGATATCTAGCAAATATTGGAACCCTGTGTGATAACACCAAGTGAGGAGAGGAAATGTAAGATTATATTGGAAATACATGCAGAGGTCGAACAACACAGGCCACTGTAATGCTTAATTTTAAATGCCACAGGAAACTACAAGGAAGGATTTTAATCAGGGCAGTGACAAGATTTCAAATGTGAAGGGAAGTCAGTAAGGTTTTGATGGGGTAGTGGTAAAATTATTTTTAAATAATCATTCTTTCTATTATGTTAAATTGACTTTTAAAGGTATGGAAGTAAATTCAGGAAGACTAGCCAGAAGATAACTAATCATCCACAAGGGAGACTAGGGCTGGACCTCAGGTTTAGCAGTGGAAATGGGAAGAAGTGGATCGATCCACGACATTTTGTAAGTGTAGCCCACATGGAGTGCTGTGGGACTGGATACAGGAATGTAGGAAACAATCAGGTAGTGTCCCAGCAAGTGTGCTGACCATCTGGAAGCAAAATATAGGATGAGCAGATGGGTGGAAGTTCTCATTTTGGTGCTTTAAAATGGAGATGGCTTAAAAAAAATTCAAGCAAAGATGCCAAGTAAGCAGTTGAATAGATAAGGCTTCAGCTCGGAGATTTAAAATGAGACTAGCACTAGGGTATTAGAGTCTGTGGGAACAGGTGAGATGAAGAAAGAAAATGTGGAAGTGAGAAAGGCTTGGGAATAATCTCTAACAGTCAGATTTATGGACAAATCAGAGCATCCAGCAAGGGAGACTGTGAGGAACCGAGACAGTGTGATGCTGGAGAAGCCAGGAGAGGAGAACACTGAATTTCCAGATGGAGACCATGGCTAGGCTAAGAATTAGAGTCAGATGAGGACCCAGAAAAACAAGCAAACAAACATTGGTTTTGGTAGCAAATGAAATTGCTAGTGATCATTTTAGAGCAGATTAGTGGCTCTGTGAACTCCACCAAGCCATTTGAATTGTTGCTTATTCAAATGATCAAGTCTAATCTTGAAAATTTTCATAGTAATTTATTGTGCACACTACTACTGCTCCCGCAGGCCCTATGGATGCCTTTCCTTTTTACACACACCTGCACCAGGTGCTGTTTCACTCCCAACAGGCACCTGTTCCCACCAGCTGGAGGGCTGCTCCAAACAGCTGGAACCCATCCGTTCTGCTCAAATAGCAGGAAATTCTTCCAGGGGTCCACAGGGTGGCCTTCACCAAGAGTGGGAGTGTAAACATTCCAGTTTGTTTCTTTAGGATGCGATAACTACATTGTCTCCAGAGCTCCCCCTGTGTCCTAATCTCACTGTAGGACTTTAGTTGACATTATTTCCTGCTTGGTTTTCCTAAACTCACAGTGTCATCTGGAATATGAAGGACCAATTAAAGTGGGTTGGCGTGAATGTGGGAAGATGGAAATTGTCGGAGTCTCACTGAGCCGTAATCATGAACTAATGCAATAGAAATGAGAAAGGAGAAAAGAGAACTGAGAAATATAAGCAAACAAGGACCGCAGGATATGGCAATTAACTAGAAGTAGGTGAACAGAGATGGCAAGAGACAATGGTTACTCAGAGGTTTTTTCTGGAATGGGTGGGTGGACAGTGGTACCAATCACTAAGACAAGAGACCCTGGGGAAGGCTTAAGTCAGTGTAGACTTTCTTCCCCTATAAGCTTTATTTTCCAATGATTAAACCAGCCACTACTATTGACTGTGATCAATAAAGAGCTTATGCATTTGTTAACATCCTGAGTTTACATGTTTAAAAACTACCATAGTTGTCAGTATTGGTCCTATGAAGGCCAGCAAAACCTACTCTTTCTTGGGAAAGAAGTCCATCACTTTCTCAGTTTCTGGAGATCTATATAGTAGATTAATATGTACCTCAGAGGGTAGAAGAAGAATTTCAAGATTGGACTGGGTCTTTTCTTTGAGATCAAAAGATTTTTAGATAGAATCTTGTAAGGAAGGAAGCTTTGATGAGAGAATGAATCCTCTGACCTTACTGAACTTCTCTTTGCAGCACTCTGGACGCGCATGCTCAAGCAGACAGTGAACAGAAACTTCTGGATTCAAGTGGACCTATGAGCATGCATAACAAATGACTCTGTACATATTGGAAACATTTGCAATGCTTGAGTGCCTGTGTGTGACATTTAACTGTAACACTTGGGTGAGTCCCAGAGTTAGCTGCTGTCAATAAATGTTTTAATCAATATACCATGGCATTTATAACTTGTACCACAGCTCCTTCTAAATCTGTTGTTGATTATATCCTGCAAAACACTATTTTTGTGTTTTGTTCACATGGTTCCAGCTGTTACAGATCTCATCTGGAAGCAGTTTTCTACTAGGTGTTTTCATGGTATTCAACTTGTATATTCCTTGTAGAGTACGTCGTGTCTTACCTTTTGTGATGGGGGATTATTGTATGCATGCCGTCTCTGGAAGGAGATGTAAGAGCTGTCAGACACTAAGCTCCCTCCTTGGCGAATCCCTATAAGCCTATCTCTGACTGACTCATAAATTTCTACTTGCTGTTTGTCTCAGTCTACTCAGGAGGCTATACAAAATTGGGTGGTTTATAAACAACGGAAATTTGTCTCACATAGTTCTGAAGGCTGGAAATCCCAGATCAAGACAGAAGCAGGTTTGTTATCTGGTAAGGACAGATGTGTGGTTATCCTGATCCATATATGGTTATGCTCTAGCAGAGTTCTCACGTGGTAGTTGGATCAAAAGATCTCTCTTGAGTCTCATTTATAAGGACATTAATTCTTTAAACCCTGATCATCACCTAAAGGCCCACCTCTAAACATGAGCACATTAGGGATTAGGTCTTAACATACGAATCTTTGGAGGACACAAATATTCAGTTGATAGCAGTGTTTTTAAAGTTTTATCTTGTGCTTGCTGGTGTCTGACCTTCACTCCAGACCCTGACACTTGTGATATCCTGCTATTCTTGTTCTAGTATCAACCTAGCCACTTTCACGAAGTCTATTGATCCTAAGAAGAGCTGTTAAGACTCTCTCAAGGTTTCAGTAGTCTGGTCTGGTTGCCCGGGATATGAGACAACTGTTTTCTTGAGCTAGGAATGAGAGCTCTGTAGATACCTAATGGTGTCTTACTTCTGAGAGTTTTCTTCAATCTAGTGTTTGATGTCCTATGATGGATTCCCAGATCCTCATATTCTCTTTTCCCCCAAGTGTCATATTGTGGTAAAATATACCTAACATGAAATTTATTGTCTAAACTAGTTTTGGGTGGATAGTTCAGTAGTATCAATCACTGCACATCCACACTGTTGAGTAACCATTACTACTATTCATTCACAGAGCTATTTTATTCTTGAAAATATGAAACTCTATATCCATTACACAATAACACTCTACTTTTTCCTCCCCTCTATTTCTGGAAACTACCTTTTTATTTTTTTATTTTTTCATTTTAGAAACATAAAAGTACAAAAACATGTTGACAAACAGACACCCATTATCATAGAAAATAGTACAATCACAACTAATCTATAGACAAGGAGATATGGTCTCAACAGTAGTTGTTGCTTTATCCATTGATATCTTCGAATTGTAGACGTATGGACCCATATACAGACATGCAAATTTAGTCAGACAGTTGATCCTCTCAACACCAGAAAAAAAAAAAAAAATAAGAAAACACAAGAACCAAAAATCCAAAGACAAGAAAGAAAACAGGCATACATCAACAACAGCAACAACATCAACAACAACAACAACAGAAAAAAAAACACCGCTTGTTGCTGCTTTACATATTGTTATCTTCGAAGTGTGTGT